>PVJH01011815.1:0-67110 GCA_004026705.1 Nesogale talazaci | reverse complement strand
ATGGGGTGGGCTGGATGGGTGGTCTGGGGATGGGGACAGCAGGACTGATGGATGTAGGGGGGGCGCTGAGTGTTGGCTGATCCAGAGATGGGGTGAGTCGCATGTGGTTCAGAATCGGTGGCGGTGTGGGTGTGGGAGATTTGGTAGGGATTGATTAAGATTAATGTAATAGAGAGAAAATATTGAAACCCAAATCGAGATTGAGCATGATGGTAGAATGGGAGGAGGTATGGAGAAATAGAAAAAAAACTGGGGAGTAAGGGGTAATTATAGAGGTTAAATATAAGCATATACATAGGTGCATATATTCAGATGGCGTTGGGGAAATAGATCAATATGCATATACTTATAGACTTAGAATTAGGACAGCAGATGGTCATTGGACCTCCATCAGGTACTTCCTCAGTGCAAGAACATTTTGTTCTATTAAATTGTCATTCCCTGACACGATCACAGAAAACAAATGTGTGCATAGCAAATATGGTGAAGAAAGCAAATGGTGCCTAGCTATCAAAACATGTAGTGTCTGGGGTCTCAAAGACTTGAAAGTAAACAAGTGGCCATCCAGCTCAGGAGCAACAAAGTCCACATGGAAGAAGCACACCAGCTTATGGAACCAAATGATGCCAAATGGATCAATTATCAGGTTTCAAGAACTAATAACCATAACATTATATGCTCACTTTCCTGATATGAAGCAACAAAGTCCACATGGAAGAAGAACAACATCCTGTATGACCACGAGGTGTCAAAGGAATCCAGTATCAAGCCTAAAAATTATATCATTATAAATGAGGGAGAGGTCAGATTAGAGACCCAAAGCCCATCAATAAGTGAAGTGACATCCTCTTATAGAGGGGTTGCAACAAGGAAATGAGCTGGTCTGGGTTCAGTGTAGTAGCAATGAAATGTGCAACTTTCCTCTGCTTCTCAAATGCTTCCTCCCACTGACTATCATTATCCCAATTCTGCAAGATAGATTCGACTAGACCAGGGGATATACATTGGAGTCAGAAATGTGGGAATTTAGGATAGATAATCCTTGAGACTGGTGGGAAGTGGTGACACTGGGAAGGTAGAGGGATGGTGGAGTAGAAAGGGGGAACTAAACAGTTTAACAATAAATTACATGGGTGTAGAAAGGGGGAACTAGTTTCTGGGATCTGCATGTGATCTCCTCTCTGGGGTGTGGACAACGGGGGTGGGGGGGTGACTGAAGTGACACATTGGACAGTGTACGATATGAAGAAGTAATAATAATTTGTAAATTATTTGGAGTTCATAGGGGAGGAGAAGGGGGAAGGGAAAATATGAGGTGTTGGAATTTAAAAAATAATTAGAGGAAAGAGAGAAAGAGGAATGCATGCTGGGGGGGGGTTCAAGTAGAAAATGTTTGTAGATGGATATGGTGACATGTATACAAGCATGCTTAATATGAATTATGTATTGGATGTTATAAGAGCTGTAAAAGCCCCCAATAAAAATCTATATTTTTTTAAAAAATCAATGAATAATAGCAAAACATGATATGAAAAGTTATTTCTTTTTAATCATTCTGTAGTGGTAAAGCCAGTATTTTACTATCACTGTCTATAATTTTCACTTTATACACTTTAATAAACTCTGTCACCTTTCTGAATTCAACATCACTCAAAACAAAAGTCCACTCATTATCAGACAATCTGTGCATATATAGAGTCCCTGAAATTGACTCTGTCCCTGACCCTCTGAACCAATGTTGAATTTTGTGGCCTTATCAAATAGAAGTACAATTTGAAAGTCTAGTTGGGAGTCATTAGTAGAGACTATATGAGTTCATCTGGGCTGTCATGAAAACTGTTTCCCAATGTGGTATTTCTGTATAACTGAGATTCATGACCTGGGTGGAAGAAGTTGTTTTTATTATTCAGGCTGTTATTGGCACCCTTTGGAAAATGAATATCCCACTGAGGAGTGGACAGAAGCCGTGCAGCAGGAGCCTGCTTCCCCACTACCTCTTCAGCCTCAAAAACCCAAGAGCACTTCAATTTTAACCTGGAGGACATTTGGGGCAAATGCATGTGTTTGCTGAAAGTAAAGAGGACTTGAAACACTTAACTGATGAAGATCAAAGACTATATCCTTCAGTATGGACTGTCCCTCGAAAATCTTAGCAACATAATGAAGTGCAGAGAAAATATTGAAGTTGTCAAGTATTTCATTTTATTTGGATCCACAATTAACACCCATGTTGGCAGCAGTCAAGAAATCAAACAAGGCATTGCATTGGGAAAATCTACTGGAAAAGATGATTTATAAATGTTAAAAAAACAGAAATGTCACCTATAAGGCTAAGAGCCCCCTGACCCACACCATGGCATTATCAAAGGCTTCATTTGAATCCAAAAACAGAACACCATATAGGAAGACTGGAGAATTGATGGCATTGAATGTGACATTGGCAAATAATGTTATATTAACAATGAAGTCCTGGAAGCATGAAGAGAAGAAGGTGAGACTTCCTTTTACATACTTTGGACATGTGGTTAGGATAGACCAGTCCCTGGAGATTGGATGTCATGTCTGGAACACTGAGATCAGACATAGTCATGACTATGAAGATGAAGCAGGAGAGACAGCATTTTGTTCTATTGCATACAGGGTTGCTGTGGGTCAGAAATAGCATCAACCAATGGTAGCGTGACAGACAGCAGAGACCCAAGACTTGGAAGAGTCTTTTGGGAGCAGAGAATGTGCCTTCCCCTTGCTTTGAAGGTACAGAGCAGAGCCTAACTTATCCCAATGTGGACAATCTGTAAAATGAGTGGAAATGGAAGCCATTCTCTGAGGAAATTCTATCCACATGACTGTTAAAAGAGTCCTGACAGCTCTCTCCTTAGGTACTAGTCAATGGCTGAAGTCCTGTGTTAACTAGTGGATCTGGGACTAGGAATTTTGTAAAACAAAACAGAATATTCACGGAGAGTTCACTGAACTTAGGGAAATCCATATTGAGTTTTAAAAGCTATCTCTTTGTGCAGTTATATTGTGCTTTGATATTCCATATTCAAGAGAAATGGTAACTGTAAAATCTCTTTTTATATGTTCTGCATATCTTTCAGAAATATTGCCATTGTTGAATATTCATCTCTAGCAGTGGAAATAAAAAGTAAATATTTATAGAAATCTTGTGCATAGGACTACTATATCATGCACATATGATCAAATTATTCTTTGTGATGGTATCTCAGAGGTCTCAAAGGGAATGGGTCTTCCCTAACCCATTCTGAGCACTCAGTCACTCGCTTTTTAATTCCCTGGTACCCGGTTACTGCACCCTGCCTGGTTCAGCATGCTTAGCACTGCATCAGGAAAAGATGCAGTTCATTCTCTCGATCATAAGTCCCTAAATTTATTTCGCCTATTGCCCAATTTTCCAAAAACACACACACGCATGCACACACACACACACACACACACACACTCTTTAGTGCTACCATGGCAATTAATGATTCTTGTACAATAGCCCATAATCCGGGATGAAGTGCAGGTATCTGTTCTGCAACCCTGGATCGCCCCAGCCCTTTCTAGGCCATAAGCAGTATGGCTCACCAAAGGGCAGATTTGAGACCACCCTTTCCTACATGCCATCAGTTCTTTCCTTTCTGCTGTAGGGAGATAACGACAAGGGAAGTACTAGCTTGGCTTTGGCAAAGACTTTATGAATGCCCAATCCCTTCTGCTCACTTCCTGCGGGGTGTGGGGGGCTTTCAGTTGTCTAGACAGCCATTGTAATGATGCCTCTCTTGTTAGCCATCCCACTTCAATCATTTCCTTTGACTGTTTCTTCAGAGAGTATGAAAATCCTACTGGCTCAGTTCAGTTTAGGGGACATGGAGTGTGCTTGGGGATGGGATCACTAAGGTTCCGGTCCAAAAGACAGTGTCAACATGGCCCATGAGGATGTGCATATGGGTAAAGTTAGGGAGGGCATACCTGAAGGAGAGGTTTATTCTTATAGAAATTAAAAGTTAGCCGAAATCTATCAAGGCTTGTTTCCAAATAAATTGTTTTCCCTGAGTTAAGGTCATTTGAACAGAGAAGCATTTATATAAATATCAGTCATTTTTTTCATTTGTCCCGTGCGACTTATAAAAATGTGCCTCTATTTAGTCTCAAGAGGAAGACCTTGACACTGTGGCTGCCTTGATGGGCTCGAAAATAAAAACAGGTATAAGGGAGGCACCGAAGTGGGCAGTGTTTTCTGCTATCATACATCAGGTCTCTGTGTGTCAGAACCCACTCAACAGCACTGAACAACAAAACAATATTTAGTCTAATATGACAGACTGGTTATAGGATGAAAAGCATTAAGCATGCATTCCTCAGATCTTAGACCTTAACCACAAGCTGAAATCCCAGAAAGAGTCATTAAATCACAATGTGTGCTTTAAATAACATATTTGAAATAAAAATGTTCCAAGACCTTAAGCTTCAAAATGCCCTCTGACTGTAATCCCATCTGTTTGGAGATCTGGATGTCATTTGGGTTCCCCCGTAACATCAAGGGAGAGGTTGGCAGGACCCAGGAGGGAGTCAGAGCTGCACAGGCCGAATATGAGGAGCAAGGCCCCATTCCCTGAGAAGCCAGCATGACAAACAAATAGTGTGTGGGCACCAAGGTCCAGAAAGGCTGCAAACATCCACAGACAACTTTAGGATTTTACTGAAAGAACCGGGAAATGGAAGCAGTAAGCAAAAGGGGTTCACCTGGGTGTTCAAATGGAGATTCCTTTATGGAACTGGAACCAGGAACAAATCAGGGCTTTTCTTCAAAAAGCAGTGCAATCCTTGGATAGGGGGTTTCAATCCTAGAATAAAAGGTTGTATACACATCTAAGTTACCTAGAAATATTGTGCACACTTCTGTCTCAAGCCACAGGAAGGCGAGGATGCTTCAGCCAATTCATTCTCTGGTCGGAAACCTTAAGGAAATGCGAACTGTGGCAATTAGCAAAACCATTAAAGGCATTAAAACATAAAGTACTTTAGAATATACATCTCTACTTCAATCTATTAGATTATCATTGCCAGTGGATCAAATGCATTATAACACTGTATACCATCTTATTTATCTAGTGCTACCATATCAGATATGCCACAAGTTGTTAAGTTAAATATACAGAAATTAGGTTTCTTATTGTTTAGAATAGAATTCAGGGTGCTGACTCTAGAAGATAGTTTTCTTTCTGTCCATAGTAGAAGAAAATTCTTGTCTTTTCTGCACTGCTCAATGATCTTCAGGCATCTCTCTTCCACCATTTCTACTTGCTAGTTGGCATTTGACCTCTTTTCTATTGAAGAGGTTGACTCAAACCCACCCTTAACACCGTTAGCATAACAAATATCACCCATTGGACATGGCAACCTCATCCCTTTGGGTGGTGGCCTCAGCCACGTGGCAAGCATCCATAGCAGCAGCCTCACCCCTCAGAGCGGAGTCCACTTCTTTGAGACCTCGGAGGCTGTGGCTCCAACTTTTGAAGTCAAGTAGGCCCTGCTTATGGTGCTCCTTCCAACACGTCCCTCTGCTGCTCTCCTGCCTGCTCCAGTGTAATTCTTTCCTTTTCTCAGAGAACAATAGCTGTAACTCCTTTAGACCTGTGCCCTGTCTATAGAATTCCAAGCAGCAGATAACATGTTTACTTTTTGTTCTTTCCCAGTGCCCTTCCAGCTAAGTTAAGTAGTCTTTTGCTGTGCTAGTTGGTTAGCTTCATCAGTCATAGGTTTAATCTGGTTAATAAAAACTGTGTAGCCATGTCTCTGGTAAGCACTCTAGGATGCATGCACTTAGTTTGTCCAAAAGAATTTTCCAAATCTTTTGATTCTGTTTTAAATTTTGCATAGTTCATTTTCAAAGCCCTCTCTTTCCACTCACATTTTAATATAAGCAGCAAAGAGAAACCATGTGACATCTTGAAGACCTTGCTTAGAAATACTCTCAGCCAGATATCCAAGTTCATCCTTGCAAGTTCTGTTTTCTACCAAACATTTGAACATAATTCAGACAAGCTCTTCTCCACTGTCTAAAAAACGCCGCCCTTCCTTCATCATTCAATCATGTGTTCGTCATTTTCTCTTAAAGCACATTTTAGAAATGTTAAGCTTTACCAGAAGTTCATATTTCTATCAACATTTCTGCTGCTGGTGCTTATGTAAGCTCTAAGACAATAGTTTCTCAAAAACCCTTCTCATTTACAGCCCTCAAAATTGACTTTGACCTCCATAAATCTATCAATAAACTCTTTGTATGTAGGGTTTTACTATTAGGTACCTTAAAATTCTCTACCTCTCTACCCACTATTCAATTTAAAAGCCTCTTCCACATTTTAGGCATCTGTTAAAACAGGACCCCGTTTTCAGTACTAAATTCTGTGTTAATTATCTAGTGCTGCTATAACATAAATACAAGTTGATTGTATTTTGTTGCTGTTCACTGGATTAGATGTCTAACTCTAAGGTACCTACACTGGCAGCTTGGGAAGAAGATATAAGCTTCTCTTCCTAGGTAAACTTCACATGGCTTCATAGGATATGGTAATAAATTTATAGTAAAAAACAATTGCTTTCTGATTTCATCTGATTATTTACAGTGTACCAGATAAAACCCCCACATCAAAGCTGAGTGCAATGAGAGGTTTCCCATTCCCCTATCATGCGAAAAGAGTCTTGATGGTGCAGTGGACTACTAGGACTGATAACCACCAAGTCAGCTGTTCAAAACCACCAGCCTGTTCTGAGGGAGAAACTGAGACTTCTTACTCCCATAAAGAATTACAGTCCTGAAAACTCACAAGGGAAGTTCTACTCTGTCCTGTTTGGTTGAGAGGAGTCAGAATGAACTCTGTGACAGTGAGTTTGGGTTTTGGTATCATGCAAAGCCCAATAGTAGGGAAAGGAGTTAAGATGCTAGCCAGAAGCCATCTCTGTTTAAGAAGGAATTCTTAAGAAACTAGACATTTACAGGAGGCAACAAAACAAAAAAGAAAGAAGCTATTTTGTCCTGATTAAGAACAAAGAAATGATAAAACCCAGGCTTCACAATAATAAGAAAAGAACCTTCCTTCTATCAGAGTCTTCAGGAAAGCAAGGACATTTTTCAGGAGTGAGAAATTCAATCCTTTCATGTTTTCTCAAAGAACATGTGAGCACCTGTCAAGGATCTCTACGGATAGTTCTGATTTGGGTCAGGTGGGCCAGATGATGTCCAATGTTCCTCTAAATGTTGAATTCAGAAATTTAAAATGATCCATGAAGACCTGTGGCTACTTTCCATGTTGACATGCTGTGGAAAGAAATTAAGAAATTGCTGGTCACTTGGTCTGCAGGATGAGCTCTCTCTGAGTTGGCAAGTGAAGGCACTATAAACATTTTCCTGCTTTGCTCCACACTTGTACAAACAGATGTGTTTTTACTGGACTAATATAAATAAGTGCTTATTAACAAAGGGGCCAACGGTCCCAGGCCCTGACTAACCAAATAAAAATTTCCACCCAAATGCTTAAGTCCAGTTGTTATTCTGAGACTTTAACCAATTAAAAAATTAGAGTTTACATTTATCTTAATTCTTAACTACAAGAAAAAATGCTGGTAAAAAATGCAAAACCATAGCATCTTCCAGGTAAGAGTCAGGAGGTAAATGTAGGAAGAAATATAACATTGTCATTTATAAAAGTGCAACCTAGCATTTAATGGAAACTCTCAGCTACACATTCCAAGAAGCATCAACATAGAATGCACCCACTCCATGGGTCTGTCCAAGGAGCATGGGATGGTTGAGGGTTAGGTCACTGTCTATATGGTAGACAATTATTTAACAAAAGGGTCAAGAGTGGCTATCAAGGGTCCTTTTTACCAAATGTTACCCAACCTTCCAAAAGGAAGTAAAGTATATCACTTATTCAGTAGTCTGAAAACAGACTCTCTCACAAGCTAGGATTAATCTACAAGAATTGTAGCATGAGCACTATTTTAATATTTCCACTGCCTTTGTAGCAGATGACCTAATTGCAGTAATTTGTAATCCATGGTGATGGCACAAAAGCCTTCAAATAACCACTTGACCCATCCAAGTGGCTTTATCAAAGTGCAGGAATAGAGACAGTGTGAGGTGCAGCATAGCAGATCAAAATGACATCAGCAAAAACTTCTTCATATGGTTAGAATTTTATGCATTTCATAGAATTAAGATGATTTCCTACTGAGCTGGATAGACTTCATATAAGAATAGAAAAATAGACATTTGAAATGGGAATTGTAACAATAGCAAGCAGATGACACAGTAGATCTTTCCTAAAGAGTTCAATCATTTTCCACAAATAATTTAAAACAGAGCCCTATGATATGTGATCTTGTAAATCTTTATCACAACAATTTTCCAGTAAACTATATTTTCATGCAACTTGTACAATCGCATCATATTTTGGAGATTATATAGAGGGAAATAAAGTGGAGATGTCAAATTATGGTTTCCTAGTTGGAAATCTTCAAATTAACCTTGTTTGTATCTTAGTATAAGAAAAAGTTTGAACTCCAGTTTAGAAAGTACATTTGACTAGAAAACAGTGGATGTGGATTTAGATTCCTTTATTTACTAGGTAATATTTGTCTTACAGTGTGCCGTACTATTGCAGTTTGTGTGTAGCTAAATAGAGGAAGCTATGCCACTGGTCCAGTATTTCAGATGCTAGCAGGGTAATTTATAGTGGACAGATTTCAGTGGAGCTATTAAATAATACAGAATAGGGATGCCAAAATTTATCTGTTTGGTGTACTGTAGAAGCTTGTGTATTTCTGGGAAGCTGGATGTTACATCACTGATATTATAAATACCAGCAGAGTCGATCAAAGTGAGCACACTTCAATGTAGCTCCCAGGCAAGGAATAGACTATGAAAGAACTAGCTGTCTGTGTGGGAGGAAATAGCCCATGAAAACTTTATTCATAACTTGGAAACATTATGAGATACGGAAAGCCTAATAAATGGAAGTGGAGCATCATCACAGATAGTGCCAGATGATGGGCCCCTTCGGGTGAGAAGGCATTCAAAATGTGATTGAGGAGGAACTGCTTTCTCAAAGCAGATTAGACCATGGTGACATGAATGGAGTAAAGTCTGGTAGTGAAAGCGTTTGGGACCTCTGGGGTACAATTCAAAATGAGAATAAACAGAAGCAAAAATCAAATAATTGGAACTTGGAATATGCAAAGTATGAATCTAGGAAAATTGGAAGTACTCAAAAGTGTAATGGAAAGCATAAAAATCAATATCCTAAGCATTCATGAGCTGAAATGGGGTGGTATTGTCTATTTTGATTCAGAAAAGCATTTAGTTTACTTTGCCAGGTAGGACACTATCAAGAGGAATGGTGGTGCATTATTTGTCAAAAAGGACATTTCAAGATGTATTTTGAAATATTATTAAGTATTATTTCTTTGAAAGCAGATATAACTAATACAACTCACTCAGATTTGTGCCATGAAAGCTAGTGATGGACAAATTGAAGAATCCTACCACCAACTTCAGTCAGAAATTGATAAATTATGGAATCAAGAAGCATTGTAATTGTTGGCAATTGGAATGGAAAAGGTGGAAAAAGTGGAAGGGGTAGAAGTTGGAAAATATGATCTTGCTTATAGAAACAATATTGCAAAACTAACAACTTTTTCATGGCAAATACTGTTTTTCAGCAATACAAAAGATAAAACACATGGGAACTTCTCCAAATGAAATACACAGAAGTCTCTATGACTGAATCTATAGGCAGAGAAGATGGAGAAGCTCAATGTTAGGCCCAGGGCTTACTGTGGATCAGTTCCTCATATGTAAGTTCAGGTTGAAGTTGGAGGAAATTAAAACAAATTCACAAAAAACAGAATTCAACCTTGAATCCATCACATCTGAATTTGGACATCTCAAGAACAGATGTACTGCATTGAACATTAATGACAGAAGACCTGGTGATCTATGTGAGAACATCAAGAGCACAATTTGTGAAGAAAGCAAAAGGTTATTAAAATAAAGGAAAGAAAGCAAAGATCAAGGTAATTGCCAGAGGAGATTGAAAGTGATTTTAATCGTAGAGTCATAAAGGTACATGAAAAAAAGATGACGTCAAAGAATGAACAGAAATTTCAAACAGCAGCTAGAGAAGATAATGTAAAATATTATAATGAAATGTGAAAATACCTAGAGTTAATGTAGGAGTTACATAACTCCTGTCAAGTTGAGGATATTAAATTTGAAGGGGTGGGGTTTAACCTGTCAATCAGGTCACAGCTTGATGATCTCATGTGTAGGCACAGCAGAGATAAATAGCTGACTGGAAGCCAGTCTCTCTCTCTCTCTCTCTCTCTCTCTCTCTCTCTCTCTCTCTCTCTCTCTCTCTCTCCCTTCCATTTCCTGCTGTTGAGACACTCAGAGAGTTGGAGTAGCCACATGGAGACCAACGTCAGTGTTGAGATGTTTCCACTGCCACTGAATCCACAAGACTTTCCATCCACAGAATTGTGATCTCCCTGCATTCAGAATAATTGCAAGGGCTGCCATTAGTCTAAGAATAATTTATGGACTAGTATCAGGCACATAGGCTAATAAAGGACTGATGGACTTGATTTAGGACTGGGATGTTTTCTCAATATATAACTACTCCTTTATTATAATCTCTCTTTTACACCCATATGAGTGCCTGGATTTGTCAACCCAGACTAACATGTTATGATATCTTGGAAGTGGGCTACTAGAGAAATAAATCATAAAGATGGAGCGTAGATATTTATTTGGCCTCTGCATTATAATAGTTTTTTCCCCCTTTGGCTAGCTAGAGGCCAGATAGGGACATGCAGATTACTCAATTGTTTTCTGGAAAGAACATGGGAAGTTGACATTTTTATTCCTAGAAGTTGTCTTTGGTTATTCCTGTCTGAAATGGCAAAAATGAATACGATATGTGCAAATTTTGAGTTCAGGAGGTGAAATCTCCCCTTGAATATTTCTTTTTTTTCCCCCACAGCATCACTTCCCTGGTGGGCGTAGGAAACCCAGCCTTGCTCTTGGAGAGCTGCTGCTGGATATGAACAGTCAGCCCTGTGGGCCACAGTACCACACACAACCACTGCGCTATCAGCGCAAGCTGAATATTTCTTAAGACACCATACTGCTTAGTCAAAATAGCTAACAGAAGGCACTGCCCTGGTGTGATGCAGTCAGAGTCTGAGGCCATATTTCATATCAGTGGAATTTTAGATGTGAAAGTATAGTTCAAATAAGTTTAGATAAGGATAAAGATGAGATAGATAAGAATTGAACTTGACTGTTTTAAGAACTGAATAGGCTATACTAGGTTTATACTATTTTCTTCTGACTATTGCTATTGATATAATGATTGATAAAAATGATGATTGGGAAGGAAAAATAGAATGTTTTCAGGCCTATTTGCCTTCAACTATTCAATTGGATAAGTGGGTGTAAGACACCCCTGCAAAGAAGGCTCTAGAAAGATAGACTCCACCCATTATCTTGAATGCTCAAGACATTCAAATTTGAAGAGGCTTTCCTTGGGGACTATTGACAGACTGAGAAATAAAAGGAATCCCTTGGCTTTTTGAATTGTGAACTAGTGGTTTGTGCTTGGAACTTGAAAAATCTGGAGCCTCTTCTCTCTGGGAGCTGGAAAAATGGTGAACCTCTTCTCTCTAGGACTGAACATTAAAGGGAGACAGTGGGCAGCCTGAAATGCTTCTTAAGTGACCATCTGAATCCATTTGTTCAGTAGAAGTGGGAGAAATACACTCATAGACAGATTGAGTCTGGCCAGACACCTGTGGACCTGTGGCCTAGAGAAAAAGATGAGAGCAGGTTGACTGGTCTGACATTCATGACCTTGCCCAAGGTGGTTAGTGTTGTTGAGAATTTGTGACAAGACCCATGGTCAAAAGGGCACGCATGCTGGTAAGGTGAAGTGAGGTGGCCCACATTAAGTTGACCAGAACCCAACCAGATGAAAATAATACTTTGAGTCTATGAATTGATGCATATTGCTGCTGACTTTATGGACTGACTGTCCTGATTTGACTTTGCTTCTGGATGCAGACTCCTAATGGTCCAACTGGAATAAAGATTCTTCACATTAAAGAACATGCTTGACGCCTTAGAGCACTGGATTGATGTAAGTGGGCAGTATAGAAATTGGATACCCAAGAGTGGAGTGGGGGGAGTGGAATAAAGGTATGAAGTGGTTGGTTTGCAAACTTTCATAGGTGGGGGCATATTTTTATAGAATCATAGGATTATAGTGTATGTGTTCACATAACTAAAATTGTTAGGTATATTTTTGTTTAGCTCACTTACAGAATATTATATGACTGTCGTATTTTTAATTGTGTGAATTTCAGTTTTATCCTTTTAGGCACAGATATGATTTTACTATTTTGTTTAATAATTATGTATGACTTAAGAGTTGTGTAAAGGTGTCAAGTTGACAAGGGGTGGTCTGTGGTAGTTACATAACCTCCTGTCAACTTGAGAATATTAAGTGCAAATGGGGTGGAACTTAATCTATCAATCAGTCTCATTTGGAGACAACTCTAAATGACCTCATTTGGAGACACAACAAAGATAAATAGTTTACAGGAGGCCAGACCCACACACTCTCTCTGCCTTCCTTTTACTACTGTCAAGACACTCAGAGAGTTAGAGGAGCCATATGGAGCCAGTGTTGAGATGCTTCCACCACCACTGGATCCACAAGAATTTCCACTGACTGGCCTATGATCTTCCTGCATTCACCATCATAGTATGTGCTGTGTTAGTCTGAAGGAATTAATGGACTAGTATCAGACATATGGACTGATATCAGACTTATGGACTTGATTGAACTGGAATGGGATGCTTTCTCAAGATGCAATTACACTTTGATATACATACATGAATGTCCCTGACTCTGTTTCTCTAGTCAACCTGGACTAACACAGTTAGTATGTATAGCAAGTGAAAGAACATGGTCAGCATATCTTAAACTGAAAAAATGCAATCCTCAAGTTGCAGTATTGATGGAAAAATATTTAATCACTCAAGAAGCATCAAGAGAAGATGGAAAGAATACAGCGTCACCGTACCAAAAAGAATGGACATTCCACCATTTGAAGAAGTTGTATATGAGCAGGAAGGTGTTAAAGGAAGAAAGTCAAACTGCACTGAAAATATTAACCAAAAACAAGATTCCAGAAGTTGATGGAATGCTAACTGAAATGTTTCAAAAGTTTGATAAACTGAAAGCTCACACTTGTATTATGTGAGAAAAATTTGAAGACAGCTATTAGGTCAACTGACTGGAAGAGATTTATATTTGTACATTCCAAATAAAGATCCAACAGAATGCTTAAGCAGAATAGTTTTATTAATATCACATGCAAGTAAAATTTGCTGAAGATTATTCAACAAGAGTTACAGCAATACAATAAGAGGATGCTATACTGCCAGAAGTTTAGGCTGGATTCAAAAAAGGATGTGATGCAAGGGATAACATTTCTGATGTCAGATGAAGGTTGGTTGAAAGTAGAGAATGCCAGAAAAATGTTTACTTGTATTGTATTGACTATACAAAGGCATTTGACTGTCTGGCTCATAAAAAATTATAGATAACCTTGAGGAGAATGGAAACCTCAGATCCCCTAATTGTACACCAGAAGAACCTGTACATGCATCAAGAAGCAACTATGAGAACAAAGCAAGGGAATATGGATTGGTTCAAAATTATAAAAGGTGTGACTTAGATAAATGTTGATTGAGCAGGCTAAGAGTTCTATCATTCAGCAATGCATGCACATTCTATATTAGCTCATCCATTTAAATTCCCTCAATTTACTATTGCCTAGCACTCTTCCTCCAACTGTTTCCTGTTACCATTTCTTCTTCTTTCCTAAACTTCTGACCTTGGGTGAAGGATTCCCTTTCAATCTTAACTGGTTGATTATTCAAATAGAAAGGGATGTCAGTTTCAGATATAAAGAATGATCAAGGGTCAGCCTTAGGGGTTTTGCTAGTCTGTATTCTGACCAATAACTCTCAACTGTTTATGATTTTAAGTTCTGATCCATATTTCTTTGCTCCCTCTATGTCCAGGACATTTTAATGTGCCCTTTTTAGAGAACTTTGTCATGATAGCCATACATCATCTTGGTCTTCTTGTCTTAATACTGTGGAGACTGATGGTTGCGTAGTCCATTAGTTCACTGGACTACTTCCATGCTGAGTTAGTCTGGGTAAACTAGAAAAACAACTTATTCCCACCAGAGGGCAGTGATGCCCCCCCCAAAACAAACAAATAAACAAACTAGAGAAACAATTCATAGACACGCATACGGTTATAAGGGTATGGTTTATGTACAAGAGGAATAGGACATTAAGAAAGCATCCCAACCCAGTCCAGTTCAAAGTCATAAGTCTGATATTAGCCCACATGCCTGATACCAGTCTATAAAGTCTCCTTCCGACTCATGAAGTCACAGCCCATGGCTCCTCGCTTCCAGGGCTCAGTGTCCATCAACAGCATTCAGTGGTGGTAGAAGCAACTCAGTGCTGGCAGGGATCTGCATGTAGCTTCTCCAGCTTCACAGGTCCTTGTTCCATCAGGGTAAGGCTGTGTGTCTTCTCCTTTGCCTTCTTCAGCTCCTGAGACACTGCCATATTGTCTTCTCTGTAGTTCATCATCTCTGAGACTAACTCCAACAACTGGGGAGATAGCTTCTCATCTCCATAAAGAAAATATTGCGAGATTTCCCAGACATATCAGGAGAAAGCCATGCCCACACTGAGGCCTTGTTAGCTACTCAATGGCTAGCTCCAGATTAACAGGCTAGACTCCACCCTACATCTCAATCATGAAATTAACATAAGCACATGACCGCCACACATGCCTTTTGATTTTCACCATTCTTCTTTCTTCTGGATGTGGAAAAACTAATATGACTCTTCACAAGCTTTTAAGATCCAAGTTACTGCTCACCAAAGTAGAATGCAGATCATTATCTTTGTGAACTATGTTATGCCAAATGACCATGCTGAGTTTGAGCGCCCAGTTGCAGCCATGGTGCCAGCCTATCTGATTTAGAGCCTTCCTCTTTTTCACTGATCATCTACTAAGCATGATGACCTCTGGGGTTTGACCCTCCTGATAACAAGTCCAAAGAATATAAGACCATGAATCAACATCCTCACCTTTAAGGAACATTATAGCTATTATTTGATGCCATCAAGCCAGTTCCACTCTGCACAGCAGAAAGGAACACTTCCCGGTATTGTGTCATCCTCAAAATTGTTCCTATTCGTGAGCCCATTGTTGTAGCCACAGTGTCACTCCATCTCTAAGAGAACCCTTCCCTCCTTCACTGTCCTTGTATCTTACAAATAATAATGTCCTTCTCCAGGGACTGTCTCTTCCGATAACATATCAAATGTATGTAAGATCTAAAAGGAAACAGCTGGATAAATGTCAAAGTTGTTTACACGTATACTACATCCATGGTACATACAACTACTTTCTAACAAGGAGCAGTCATTAGAATGAAGGAAAGCAAGGAGTGTGTGTACTCTGGGAGGTGGGACCAGGGAGAGAAGGGATGTCCGATGCGGTGAGAATGGAGATGCAGTAACTTCACGAGAGGAGAGGATGGTCTTTTCAATTCTCTTCTGAAAAGAGACAAAATTGTGCCTTGTTATTGCTCTGTATAGCAATTAAATTGCTAACTGTGTACACCCAAAAGTAAAAGCACTGTGATTCTTAAGGAATAAAATGCAGGTAGGAAAGTGTAAAATTGGGATTCTCCTCTAGTTTATAATCATATACCAATGCATCATACACAGTAACAGAATACCATACATCAAGTGCTCACTACTATTGAACCTGGGGAAACTTACTGACATTTCAGATTTTCTTGTCTCCCGAACAACAGTATTATTGGTAATCTGTAGGATTATCTGAGGATCAAAGGAGATGTTTGCAGAATATTATGTCTTCTATAAACTAGCATTATATACAGGTTCTACTATGATTCTGATTATTACAAAGTAGTAGCAAGATTGTGAAAAACAATGTTCCTAATTTTACTGGTTTCATTTTTTCCTGATAAATTGAGGCTATAACCTTAAAGAAAAGGGCAAAGCATTGGAAGACTACTATCTGTTTGTCAGGTACATAGTAACTAAATTTAACAAGTAGTAGATTTCGTTCAATGGTTTTAATCTAATTACTGGCAAAATACTGGATTCCTGTGTCCCTCAAAAAATGCATTTGGGAAATTATATGTAAATGAGAACTCAAGTAAAACTGTTTCTCACATCTAAGTCAACTTTTCCTGGTTGAATGACTTTTTAGAATCACATTAAAGCCTATTCATTATTCTAATACTGAAGGCCAACTTCTCATAAACTCATCCCCCCAGGGAGTCCTCACTGAAGCTAAAAGGACTTGGAGCTCTAAGAATTGTTGAGAACCAATGCAATGATCTCTAGCAGAGCAGCGTGCATGCACCATCTGTCTCCTCATGAAGAGAGAGTGTACTGAAGAATCCTGAGTGAAGACAAAACTTTGCGCTGAGAGAGATCAACTGAGCAGAGAGCTCTCTTCTCTGTGGTTTGTAAAACAAACACAAATAGAGAGCCAGATTCACACACACATATCCACACATCCAAACACACACACACACACACACACACACACCTGTTTGCGCATGCTGCAATGCTAAAGAGTAAAGCAGAATTTTCCACCTTTTCTCTTATTCTTTCCTTGCAGTTCTTTTAATAATACATCTCTATGACCCCATATCTTAGAAATGTAATGTTCTCATTTTCATTGGTATACTTAAACATCACAAACTTTGTATTATATATAGTGAAGAGTCAAGCTTCTGTAATAGTTTCACATGACCATCTTCTGAAACAAGTCCCGGAGTTTCCATTTACCCCTTTATCAGTGTTACAATGAATGGACTTATGACCTTCAACAAGTACTAAATCCTCTCAGTTCTCCTGCCCTGTTCTTAGTAAGAAGTGAATGTGCAAAAGTAAACTGAAAAGTATTGCTACATAATCATAGAAAACTTAATTGAACACAATAAAAATTTTTGAAACTGTTGCACTTCAACCTACCTTCCATCAAGGTCTATATACATCTGAAGGCAGTGTTTCCATTTCTAATCTTTTCCTAAAGAATTTTGCAATTCTGCACTCTTTGATTTACAGCTTGTCTTGTAAAAAAAATTCTTGCCACTCTTAAAAGGAATGTTCAGGTGCGTTGCCATGATGGAGAAAAATTCATCTATGCAACTTCCCTGACCTTTTTCTAGCCAAGGCAATTTTTAATTTTCTTAAAATTTCTTTATAAGCCCCTGTTATTGTCTTATGTCCTTCAAGAAAATCTATAAAGGTTACCCTTTGAAATCCAAAAACTTCTCTCCATAAACTTCTGGGTTGATCTTTCTGCCTTGAAATGCACTTGTGGTGTGTAGCAGATCCTTTCAGAACTCACTATTTTGATCGGACTTGACTTTTTAATGGTCTTGTCATTAAATGGTCACAACATAAGACTAAGGTATATATACTATGAAATGGACTTATCTATAGCAATCTACTGACAATAGAGACACATTTAAACATGTATTGTTTGAGATAAACCCATGTATACATGAAGTGGAACCTGAGTAGCAATACTTTTTTGACTTACCCTCCTACATTAGTTGACTTGAGTACTCATGCTAATAAAGAATATGACACATAAATAATTCAAAGAAGCCAATACAAAAGTAGTTTATATCTATGACTGGTATGTATTTTTTTAAATAATTTTATTGGGGGCTCTTACAGCTACTACAACAATCAGTACATCATTTGTATCAAGACCGGTATGTATTAAAGATCACCCATTCACTACTTTGAATCTCTTGCTGACATTTCGAAATATAAATGCCCATTGAATTGATCCAGGTTGGAACCATATTCCCAAACCTTAACTTCCAAATTTCTTGAGTGCTCTTGAAAGAAAATGGAGAAACAACAGTTCATAGTCCATTGAAATAAAAGAAAGCATATATTTAAATTGTTCTTGTATTAAAACTTCAACATCTACCACCAGTAGGCTTACCACAGAAACCTCACAAGCAAGCATCTATATCAAAAACCACCTGTACCATTACAATGGGACTCAAATTGTCCCACTTCAATGTCTGGAATTTTCTGGTCTTCAGTTAACATAGTTTCATTATTTTTTCCCATTTTTTTCCTCTATCAATGAGTGAATTGGTTGGGAGAAGGAGAACCATACAAATGATGTTCCCTAAGGCCCATCTGCACTTCAAGTGGTACCAAATATTCACTGCCTTTGAGTAAATTCCTGTTCATAGTGAACTTAACCAAATTTGGGACACCCACAAAGTTTTACTTATCATTCAAATATTTAGAATCAAAGGCTCCTGGGGGATATGGGGGAGGGAGGGGAGGAAGGGGGAGAGAGGGGAAGAAGGAGGCTCAGGGATGGGGAGAACAACAAGTGGTCTGGAATTAGTAGTGAGAAGGGCATGGGAGACCTGCTAGGGCTTTTAAGCAAGGGTAATGTAACAAAGAGGAAATACTGAAACTCAAATGAAGATTGAGCCTGATTGTGGAACAGCAGGAAGGTAAAAGGAAATAGAGACAGTAACAAGAAGACAAAGGGCACTTGCACAGGTCCAAACACAGACATATACATATATAAATATAATAGCCTGTGATAAGGATGGAATAAATTCAGGTACATATAGTTATAGGTTTAGTACTAAGGTAACAGATGGACCTTGGGCCCCCACCCAGACATTCCCTCAATGCAAGAACACTTTGTTCTATTAATATGGTATTCCACGATGCTCACTTGCCCAGTACAATCACTGAAGTCAAATAAGTGCATAAGCAAATGTGGTGAAGAAAATTGATGGCACCCAGCTATCAAAGGATATAGAGTCTGGGGTTTCAAAGTCTGAAGCTAAACAAATGGCCAACTCGCTGGGAAGTATCCAAGCCCACTTGGAAGAAGCATATCAACCAGTGTAGACATGAGGTGACAAAAGAGTCAGGTCATAGGCATGATACAGAAAAAAAAAAACTGTACCACTGTGTGCTCACCTTCCTGAAATGATCATTGAGGACATGTGGGGGCATGGGCAAGAGTGGTGAAGAAAGCTGATGGTACCTGGCTATCAAAAGATATAGCATCTGAGGTCTTACAGTCTTGATGGTAAACAAGTGGTTCTATAGCTCAGGAGCAACAAAGTCCACCAAAAAAGAAGCACACTAGCTTGTGTGACCATGAGATCTGGAAAGAATCAGGTATGATTTTGTGCCCACCCTCGCAACATGATCACTGAGGACAAAAGGGTGCAGCGGCAAACAGGGCAGAGGATGGTGCCCAGCTACCAAATGATAAAGTATCTGGTGTCTTAAAGGCTTGAAGGTGAACAAGTGGCCATCTATCACAGAAGCAACAAAGCCCACATGGAAGAAGCACACCAGCCTGTGTGATCATGAGGGGTCAAAGGGAGCAGATATCAAACATCAAAGAACAAGAACCACATCACTACGAATGAGGGGTGGCGCAGGGTGGGGACCCAAGACCCATTTGTGGGCAATTATACACCACCTTATAGGGAAGTCGCGAGGAGGAGATGGGCCAGTTAAGGTGCAGTTAGGTAGCAATGAAGCATGCAACTTTCCTCTAGTTCCTGAAAGCTTCCTCCCCCCCAACTATCATGGTCCCAATTCTACCTTACAAATCTAGCTGGACTGGAGGAGGTACATTGGTAGAGATGGGAACTGGAAAGACGGGGAACCTAGGACAGATGAATCCCTCAGGACCAGTGGTGGAGGGTAGGTGGGGTAGAGAGAGGGAGCCAATTAAAGAGATCTGCACATAACCTTCTCTCTGGAGAACAGACATTGGAGGGGTGAGTGAGGGGAGACATCAGGCAGTGTAAGATATAACAAAACAATAATAATTTATAAAGTATTGAGGATTGGTGGGGAAGGGGGAAACAAGGATGGAAGGAAAAGGATGAGAAGCTGATATCAAGGGCTCAAGTGGAAAAACAGATATTTGGAGAATCATGATGGCAGCAGGCATGTGAAGGTGCCTGACACAGTATATGTGTATATGTATTGTGAAAAGTGATGTACAAGCCCCCAATAAAATGGTTAAAAAGAAGAAGAAGAAATGATGTTCCCTCTCTGCATTGCAAGCTGCTGATTTGACATATATCCCTGACAGAGAACATTGACTCTTTGGCTTAAAATTCTCTGTATCATTTATGATTTGATAGTGTGACTCTTCTGGAGCTTAGTGAGGTCAATCCTGTATGAGGTGTCTACACTAATAAGCTCTGTGAAGAGGGAATGCAAGGTTTTAACCTTCATCCCTATACCCTTAAATCCAATGGCAGGGTCTCCACATGGATTTTGACTCTGGCGAATCCCTTAAGACTATAATCCAAGGACATGAATAGCTTTGCTATCAGACCAATCACATTATAAAGTCAATTATGTAATAAGTATTTAGGCTAAAATGTGGCACCTTATTCTTTGATTTCCCTTTTGACTCATTTTAAAGCTATTTCAGTTATTAGCATTTTATGCTTTCTCCAATTGAGGTTTTTCTGTTATTTTTGTCACTTTTTTGTTTTTGTCTTGTATTATTTTCTGCATATTAAATCCAGGATAGGAAAATCTATAGAGACAGTATATGAACTAATAAATACCCAGGAATGTGGCAGAAGAAGTTGGGGGAAAATAGGAAGCTAACAATGAGTACAAGAAAAAAACAAAGGTTCTAAAATTGATTGTGGTGAAGATTGCATAATTCATCTTAATATACTTGAACTATTGAATTGTGTGATGTGTAAATCATATGTAAATGAAACTAATAATAAAAAGAGAGGTTTAATTCAGCAGTTTTACTCAATGCATTATCTTATTTGATTTCTTGACTGCTGTATTGACTATGGATCTAAGTCAAATGAAGTCCTTAACAATGTCAATTCTTTCTCCATTTATCATGATATTGTCCATTGTTCCAATTGTGGGGAATTTGGATTGAATTACAATATGTGCTGAAAGCTACAGGATGAAAATTTTAATTTTCATCAGCAAGTGTTCAAAGTCCTTTTTGTTTTCAGCAAGCAAGGGCCTGTCCCCTTTCTATCACAGGTAGTTAATAAATCTTCCACCAATTCTAATGCTGTGTTCTTTATATAGACCCATTTCTTGGATGACTTGCTCAGCAAATAGATTGAATAAATAAGGAGAAAGGATACAATCCTGACACATACCTTTCCTAATTTTAAACCATGAAGTTTACCTTTGTTCTGTTCAAATGACTGACTCTTGCTCCAGATCCAGCTTCCATATGAACAGCATGATGTGTTCTAGAATTTCTCATTTCTCTCAATGTTATTCATAGTTCGTTATGACCCACATACTGAGTGCCTTTACATATTCAATAAAACATAAGTAAATATATTTCTGATATTCTCTACTTTTAGCTAAGAGCCATCTGACTCGGCAGCATCCCTTGTTCCCAGATTTCTGAATCTGGCCAACCTCTGGATACTCCCTGTCAATGTACTACTGCACCATTGTTGGAATATCTTCAGCGAAATTCTTCTAGTATGTGAAGCTATTGTATCATTTGCACATTCTGTTGAGTCACCTTCTTTTGGATCTCTTCTAGTCGTTAACTAAGTAGATGTGATCCAAATCTCTTTTCAAAGATGAATGGATGCTCCCAGTGCTTCATCAGCTTGTTGAGACATTTTAATTGTCATTCCAACAATTCCTGAGCCTTATTTTTGACTAATACCTTTGAAGAAGATCAAATTTCTTCCTTCAGCATCCCTGTTCCATGCTCTTTAGGATATAGCTCTTTTTGGTACAAAGACTTTATGTATTCTTTGCATCTTCTTTTGATGCTTCCTGAATCATTCAATGTTTTTGGCCAGAGAATCTTTCAAAATTACAACTCAAAGATTGACTTTTTTTTCTTTAGTTCTTTCAGGTTAAGATATGCTAAACGTGTTCTTCCTTTTTTGATTGTTTCTTTGGGGGGGGGGGCGGCATCATGGCCCTCTGGTGGCAGTAGGAGACCCAGCCTTGCTCCTGGAGAGCTGCTGCTGGATTTAAATGCCCAACCCAGTGGGCTGAAGTCCCGCACACAACCACTATGCCACTGGGGCTCAGCCCTTTTTTTTGGTTTTCTAACTCTCAGTCTTCACACATTTCATTATAATATTTGCCTTAGTCTTCTTGAGCTATCCTTTGAAATTTTCTCTTCAGCTCTTTTTATTTCATCCATGTTGTCCATAGTTTGTCATGATCTACAAAGTTAAATGTCTTTGCAGAGTCAATAAAACACAAGTAAATATCATTCTGGTGTTCTCTGCTTTCATCCAAAAACCATCTGAATTCAGCAGTGACATACCTCATACCGTATCCTTTTGTGACTCCAGCTTGCATTTCTGGCAACTCCCAGTCAGCATACACTTACAACAATTGAAAAAAAAATTATCTTCAGCAAAATTTTACTTGTATCTAATATTAATGATACTATTTGGTAAATTCCAATTCCACACACTGTTAGTCGTTGGATTGGGCATAAGTATGGATCTTTTCATGAATTTCATAGTATACAGAAGCGAATGCTTCCAATGATTTGTCAGCTTGTTTAAACACTTCTGGCATTCCATCCATTTCTGTTGCCTCTTTTTTTTTTCTTTTTTTTTCTGGGGGGGGGGGAGCATCACTGCCCTCTGGTGGTGGGAGCTACCCAGTGCTGCCCCTGAGAGCCACAGCTGGATTTGAACTGGCAAGCCCGCCGGCTGCAGTCCCGCCCTCAACCACTTACGCCACCGGGGCTCAGCCTCTGGAGCCTTTTTTATCACTTATAAAGTCAATGCTGACTGGACTTCTTCAATATATTCGTTCTTGATCAGGATACCTTTGAAAATGGTTGAACACTGACATTCTTTTATTGTACACTGACTTCACATTCCTTCCATGCTCTTTTGAAGCTTTCTGTGTCATTCAATATCTTAGCCATAGGAACTTTGAATATTACAATTAAGGCATAAATTTTTCTTGCAATTCTTTCAACTTGAGATATGCTAAGTATGTTCTTTTGGGGTTATATAAGCAAAAGGTTTTCCATATTTTACAATAATACTTGATTTGCCTTCTCATGTTGCCCTTTGAAATATTCTGTTTAGCTCTTTGATTTCACAATTCCTTTCATTTGTCTTAGCAACTCTGTGCACAAGCCAGTTTCAAAGTCTCGTGACATTTGCTTCAGACTTTTCTTTATTTCTTATCTTTTTATTGATTGTATAGCCAGTTGGATAAAATAAATGGCATGCATATTAATTTTTGCTTATACAAGCATGATTATTAAACCTCTGGACGTATGCATAAGAAATCAATAATGATTGTTTTTTATTGATCTTGTTTTAATTCGGTGAAGGGAGAAACTTCTTATTTGGGATCATGACAGGAGGAAGATTATTTTATTTGTAAAATATGAATGTGTTATCTAATAAAAAAATCAAATAAATTTAAAAACATTAAAGTGACCTTTCATTTCCTGGGCTAACTCCAAACATTGGAAATAACTGCCTGTGGTGATGCCCTAAGTTTAAATGATGGGTGTGGTCAATCATCAACATATGCGCTGATGAAGTAAAAGAAAGGAAAGGAGAAGTGAAGAAGAACAAAAGGAAGAGAGGAGGAAGGGATCAGTAGAAGAGTACAGGAAAGGGTGCTGGGGGAAGGGGAAGGGAAGCAGTAGGGATCTGGAAAAGAGCAGAGGAGGAGGTGAGGCATTACCAGAGGGGAGGAGAAAGAAGAAGAGGGGAAAGGAAGGAGCAGAATAGAAGACGGTAGAAGCAGCATTTGTCTTCCCTGCCAAAGGTTTCCTTTAAATGGAAACAGCTCTCCCAATAAATTAGATACATTTGATGACATATGTTTTTATTTTTATTTGAAAAGAAAAATGACCTAATATATATATATATATATATATGCTATTGGAACACAATAGTTTTCCTTAATTATAGTGTTCTGTGATCTGAGAACCACACATGTCTATATCCATATAACTCATCACTGTAATGAAAAAGCTAATAGGTAAAACTGAAGTAAGAATGCCCATATCCAAATGCCATCCTTGCCAGTGACATGTGGAAGTCGCCTAAATTATTAGTTTTATTTCAAAACTGAAATTGAATAGGGGGAAAAAAATCAAATAGGCATAATTGAGTCGCTCTCGCTCTCCACCCATAAATGTGGTCACCTTCAGTAGAGATAAATAGAAGGGTGTCTCAATCTATAAAATAGCATACAAAACCAAGCTGGTCCTCAGGTGTGATCTCTGCTATCAACACCCCCCCCTCCCCAAGCTGAAAGTATTTGGGTTGATTTCACCTAAAATTTATTTATTTATTTTCCTTTGGGTCCTTCAAGATCAACAGAGAAATCAGAGCCTCTAGCAACACGTCAGGTCTCACACAGCCCAAAGGAAAGGTCCCCTCTGGGTGTTTTCTTCCCAATGATGGTCAGTTCTTAGCCGTTCTTCCTTGCCTTCATGCCCCAGGAGAAGGCACCAGCAGGAATTCTTGGGCCTGCACCTGCAAGATCCCTAGTGCCCCAGTGGGTGAGTGGTGGGGCTGCGAAACTTCAGCTCAGCAGTTCAATGAGACTTCCTACTCCCCTAAAGAGTTACAATCTTGGAAGACCCCAGAGACTGCTCTCCTATCTTATACGAGTAAGTGAGTGGGTCCCATCGGTGGAACCAGGGAATCACAGTAATCTCCTCCCTCATGAGTTTGACCATGGATTTTTCCCACACAAACTCATCACCAATTAGCTCTCAGTGGATTTGCATCAATGATACCCTGGCGGTCATTTAATTTTTTATTGTGACTTAAATGAAAGTTTACAAAGAATGGCATGAGTTTTACCTCCAACAATTTACTAGACATATTTTGTTTAAACTCCTCCATTCCAATATCTTCAATGTGGCCATTGTTTATCCCACTTCTTCCCATCAACTCCCCTTTCCTTTTCTCCTTCTCTCCAAGACCTCTGGCCTTGGGGAACTGATTCCCTTTAGATCTTAAATGGTCCTTAACTCCAACACTGTGTGTGATGAGACACGCGGAGTCAGTGACTTAGGGGTCTCACCAATCCCTATCTGCCCCAAATCCTGCTCTCTTTTATGATTTTTAGTCTGATTCCGCCTTTTTCTCCTACTTTATTCAGCATCTTTTAATGTGATCCTTTTTCAAAGCAGCTGATTGCAAGAGTCAGGTACCAACCAGTCCTTCTGTTCTATGTGCTGGGAGGATTGATGTCTGTGTTGTCCATTAGTTCAGCGGACTAATTGCTTTCACATCTTTTGATTTTCAAGACTTTCCTTTCCTCTGGACTAGGAGAAGCCAGTATTTTCATTTTGCATGGCGGTTCACAAACTTTTAAGACCCAAGTCACTACTCACCGAAGTAGGATGAGAACATTGTCTTTGTGCACTATTACGTCAATCGACTGCCTGGCTCTTTTCGGTAGATCCCTTCTCACGAAGGCATTTTCATGGAGCATTTTTCTAAACATTTCTGTGGGGTGTTTCCTTTCTGTCTCCTTTGTGCCATTTCTCCACCCACATGGTGTTGGCCTCGGAGTCTTCCAAGTTAACATACGTGTGGGGGCACGCACTACTGCCTGGAGTCCTGATCCTTACAAAATATATACATTCGAGGAAATTCTTTTCAATGCAGTTAAGAAGGGCCCTTAGCACTGGCTCTCATGAGCAAACATAAGTGGTAAGATGCTATCACACAAACACGGGGGAGCAAGAGAATGTCAGAATACTGGCCAGAAAATTAGGCAGCAAGAATTTGCACTGAGCTATGGAATCTTTCACAAACAGGCTTCTTCTTTTTTAAAAAAATTCTTTCTCCCTCATTGGCCTTGCATCTGAAGAAACAAACTTGCCAGTAGTGACTAGTTACTCAGGTGTCAGTAGAGACTCACGCTGAGACCTGCTGCATGCTCACACTTGGGCCTCATCCAGGTAAACAGCCACCTCCCGGGCCTCCTACGTGAACCGCTGGCAGTGCAGGTCATGGGTGCACCAGAGGGAACTTCGACCCACCCCCCCCCCACCCCCCCACCCCCTGTCCATGCCGCATCTCCCACCCCACACACAGCCCACCGACCCTCAACACGAAATTTCCCTCTGTGCATGACCCCAGTGATGGTTATTATGTAGTCTGATTTCTGAAAAGGTGGACGCAGTGTCAGGACTTTCACTGTCCTTATTTCCATGCACAGAAAGTTTGCCACCTTGGAAAAAGGCAATGTTACAGCGTTGTGCCATTGTGTCGCTCCCGGCTGAGGGGTCACTGGAAGGACAATTCTGATGATCAGATTAAAGGGGCTTCATGCTTTTGTGACTGGCTGGGTAATCTTTGCCGCACAGACCCATTGTCCCGCTTGAACTCATTATAAATGAGATTATAAGCGTCTTCCCTGAACCCCATCATTTCTGTCCAGACTGAAAGAACACCTTATGAAAGCTGTGCCACGCCACATTTCGTGGAATGGGGCACAGGGGTCTCTTCAGGGCCAGTCCACATAAAAGGGCCCCTCCTCACCCTTCCTCAAGATTACAAGGAAGGCTCCAAGGAAAGCTGGGCTCTCTCGGCAGCTGGGGCAGTGAGGAAGGGAGGGACATGAATGGCTGAGTAGGCGGCCTGGCCTGAAAGGGTTTCCTTACTCTACTTCCGCTTCAAAGCAGGGCCTGCCATCCTGGGCACTTCATCCACCGGGGCGGGGGGCGCGGAGGAAAGACCACTATGACTTACTGGAATGAAAATGAAGTCAGAAGAATCCTCAGAGGGTCTTTGTCACCAAAACGCCCACTGCCTGAAACCATTTTCGGCCTGCGCCTAACCTTGTACCCTTGTTAGCAGGGTTCCAGTGTGAGGGTTCCTCTGTGGGCAGTGCACAGAGGCTGTGAGGTTTTCTCCTCTGCTCTCTCTACCCCCAGCCTCCTGCAGACCTGTGAAATACAAGGCGGCAATCAGGGGAGGACCGGAATCTTTAGAAGGTTGTACCTTTTTGTCCCTTTCCCTCCCAGAAAACGGAACCAAAGGAGACTGGTTTTAATCTCGAGTTCTAAAAGTATGTCGAGCTACCAGAATCTCCTACCTTCGTTTGCGCCCACAAGGGGAAGCAAATAAAACAACAACAAGAAGGTTGAAAACATCAGTCACTGAAAATACTTGTAAAGTATAGTTTTATTTGTAAGCCCTGTGCTTTGTCAGTAGCCCTGGTGGCGTAGTGGTTTCCCGTTGGGCCACCGTCCTAAAGGCCAGCAGTTCTCCACCACTAGCTGCTCCTCCGGAGGACAGGGCTTTTCATACGGGAAAACAGTTACAGTCAGAAACCCACAGGGGCTTTACCCCCTGTTCTATAGGGTCCCTTTGAGAGGAACCGACTTGAGACAGTGGATTTGATTTAGTCATTTATCAATTTCCAAATTGCCTTTTTTATATCTTGAAATAAACTATACACTCTGGCAAAATTAGAAGAACTGAAATCAAGGATGTTTATATTCAAAGTTGGTGGTCATTCTGCTTCTTTTTCTCAGGGATACATTTTAAAACAAAAAAAAAAGGTTTTTTTTTCATGTTTTAGGAGAGAGCAGCTTTGGAGAATAAGATGACTGCGTCTGTGCTCGTGATATTAATATCCCTTTCACGACTGTATATTTTCCTTCCTCTCATCTGTCAAGTCAGTGATAAAAACTTTGATCAAAATGAAATGAAAACAATGCACAGGCTCATTTTTAAAGCAGAGTGGAATAAAGCCTAACGACACGACTGGTTGAACTTCACAAACACTCTTGATCATTTGCTCCCCTGCAGTCTTAAGTGGTTTGAACATAGATTCCGGAAATGCGAGTGTTGACCCTTATCACTTGCCACATGTGGAGGGGTGTTTAGTTCCTCCATCCTGTCTGATGACTTCCTTCTCCTGACACGTGCCTAGACCCGAAACCATTAAACAGCTTCATCTTTTATGTGGAGTCATTATGTTCTATTCATTATCAATCATTGACTGATGCTGATGAATGTTTGAAATCAGAATGAATCATCAGGAAATAATGAAAAAATAAATCAAAAATGAAAACTAAGTACTACTATAAATAAGTGCTTTTTCTCTATAATATGTAAGAAGGTCTAAGTCAAGGTGCAGCTGGGCAGCAATGATGCATACAAGTTTCCTTTAGTTCCTGAAGCCTTCCTCCCCCCAACCATCATGGTCCCAACTCTACCTTACAAATCCAAATGGACTAGAGAAGGTACACTGGTGAAGAGGGGAGCTGCAGATATGGGAAACCAGAACGGATGAGTTCCTTCAGGCCAGTGGTTAGATTGGAGCTGCTGAAGGGTGGAGAGAAGGTGGGGTAGAGAGACAGAACCAACTGCAAGGATATACACATAAGCTCCTATTTGAAAGATGGGCATCAGAGTGGGTTGGGGGAGAACGGGCAGTGTAAGATATGACAGTGTAAGATACGACAATAATTTATAAAATATTGAGGGTTGCTGGGGAAGGGATATCAGGAGAAGAGAGGAAGGAATGGAAAATCGATACCAAGGGCTCAAGGGAAAAGGCGGATGATTGGAGAACAGTAACAGCAGCGGACATGTGAAGGTGCTTGGCATAGTAAGTTTATTTATGTATTGTGAAAAATGATGTATGAGCCCTCAATAAAATGATTTTTAATTAAAAAACAAAAGTATAAGGATGAAATTGTTCCAAATTTGAATCTGATTTGCTTTATCATGATGAAAACTTATTTCTAAAGATGGATGAAGAAAACATTTATAATATTTAACATATTTTAGATTTGACTTCTATTTTTAAATAATATGTACATATATGAGTTTCCATCTATATTATTTCCCTAGATTATTCATGTTCAGGGCCTATTTGGCTCTATTCACCTGGAAGTGAAAAAAGAAGTGCAAAGAATTCCTTTATATATTTAATCTCTCTCATAGAAAAAGTTATGAAAGGGATTGTTGCTGTTTTTGCTTGGTACCCTAAGGAAGTTCTAATTTGTAGCATTCCTGTGTGCAATAGAAAGAAACATTGGACAGTCCTGTGAAATCCTCACCATTTTTCTTATGTTTGAACTCACTGTTGCATCTGTGTTTGTCCATATCAGCATCAGTCCATATCAGTCCACATCGATCGTGTTCTACTAGTCAATCTCAAATATAGTGTGGGTAGATCACATGGCATTAAAGAAAATAGACATAAGCCTATCATCAGTCACATCACTTAACTGATATACAGTGCAGGCTATCAAAAGCAATCTTAGGTGGCAAACTTATGTGCAGTTAAGTGCAGCAAAACTGACAAGCTATGTCAAACACGTTCAAGACTTTTCTTTGCTTGAGCCGGGTGCTACAATCATGTGCTATCCCTTTCTGGAAGATGCTGAGATTGATTCACTTGCTTCAAAAATTGCGACACTGCTTCACCTGAACTCTTCTGGACTAGAAGATGAGGTTTTGACCCTACCAGTTGACATTCAGCTGCAGTCCAGAGTACGTGAACAGTTCAGGAACTTACTCACAGAGCAAAAATCCCCACACATGAGAAAACCTGCTACCTCCTTGACTGCATTATTCAGCTCTACTTATTGATCTGAGTCAGTGTTTTCCCACATAAAGATCATAGACCAAGGACCATCCCACCAAGACTGATGATCATTTGGAGTGTGCTTGAGGCTGGCTGTCAGCAGCTACTGTCCGGACTTTGCATCCCTGGCTCTATTCAGTGCAAGTCATCAGAGTAGACTCAGGTAATGGCAAAAAACGTACATAGTTCATTGTGTTGTGCAATATGGACTCGTGCGGTTATGCAAGGTGCATAAATATACATTACACATATAAAGAATTCTCAATGCATTATGAATAAATGTAATAAATAAAAAAATAAATATGTGTATTGGAAAAAAAAAAAACGGTCTAAGCCAATGTATGCCTAACTGGTTTTCTGAAAGCTTGTGTCGTTCCCCTAAGGCCAGAATCTTAGAACTTTTGGTTATTTAGAAGAGCAAGAGGAACACTCTCCCTTCAAATAAATAATCCAAAATACACATTAACATTAAGTTGATTCTGATTCCAGGCAACCACATAGGACAAAGTAGAACTAACTGTCCCTTTGGGTTTTTGAGATTTAAATCTTTGTGAACCTTGTTATTAGCAGCTCAGTTGATAGCCCATACATCATCAGGACTCCTGAAAGAGAAACTACAGTTCAGGAAATTTTCCCGGCGGATTCTTCCCATGGCACCCACCCCGCTTCTAAACCACCTGGTCGCCAGGCCTGAAAGAAAGCAGTCCTTAGCATGCTTGTCCATCAGCTGGGGAAGTAGCGACTCCTTACTAGTTATCCTCACGTGGATTTGCACCTGCCCTTGGAGAAAACGAAGCCACGGCACGTGCAGCTCTGCCTTGGCACATGGGAGGTGTTTCAGAGCTGACAGTGCACCCCTCCCCAATTGTTAGGCGCCATCGAGCTGCCTGAGACCCAGAAGAAGCCCAGATGTAACCCCAGAAGGGAGCACTGTCTCGACCTGCGCCATGCTTACAGTTGTTCTTCTAGACGAGCCCATTGATGCAGCTACTGTGTCAATCCACCTCGTCCAGGGAGGGTCTTCTGCTTTTTCACTGCCCTACTACTTTACCCAGCAGCACGGCCCGCTCCATGGATTGAACGCTCATGACAACATGCTCAAGGAATGTGAGACGAGACCTCCCCCAGCCTTGCTTCTATGGAGCATTCTGGCTGCACTTCCTTCAACACAGATCTCTTTGTTCCTTTGGCGGTCCGTTGCAATTGCAATGTCCTTTGCCAACGTGATAACTCAAATGAATCTATTCTTTTTCAGTCCTCCATATAACTTAGCCAACTTTCATATGTTTACGAGGTGATTCAAAATATCATGATTTTGATCAGAAGTACCTTAGTTCTCCAAGTAACAACATCCCCCTTTTTTTTTAACCTTAAAAAAGTCATGTGCATCAGATCTACCCAATGCAATGGGCTGTTTGATCTCTGTTTGGGTTTTTTTAAGTCGTTTTATTGGGAGCTTTTACCCCCATCCGTGCATGTATACATTCTGTCAAGCACATTTGTGTATGTTACCATCATCATTCTCAAAACATTCTCTTTCTACTTGAACCCTTGGTATCAGTTCATTTCCCCCTTCCCCTTCCTCCATCCCTCATGAACTCTTGATAATCCATAAATTTGTTTTCTCATGTCTTACACCAATCGCTGTCTCCTTCATTCATTTTTATTCTGTCTGTCCCCCTTGTAGGAAGTTATGTGTCAACCTTTGTGATTGGTTCCCCCTGTCTTTACTCATCTGTAAAATAGAACCCTGGACTTCAACATTAATTCATTCTAGAAGGGGCATTGAGATGCACTACAGTCAAGTTCCAAATCAATTTTCCCCATAAGAAATAATTAAAATGGATTACTCCATTTTTGACCAAGTTTTGACCCTAACCTTGCCTTTTTATACAAAACATTACACAGAAATCTCAAAGCAAATAAGTTTAGAGTTAAAATGTATGATTCAAATTAGGAAAACGACATTTAAAATTCTTTGAACAACTGCAATACAGCACATGCCTTGAGATTGATGAGGACCTGAGTCTGTGGACACAGACGTGGAGAGGAGGCATGAAGAGAGAGTCATTGTTTAGAAGGGGAATCCCCATCTATAAAACCAACTGGTAGCTGCTTTTCAGGAATTTTTTCGCCATTTTTACCTTTTTATCACTAGAACCTGGCTGGCTTTCTTTAAAAAAAATAAAGTCTGTCTAATGTAGTCTGTTGTTGGCATTTCCCTAACTGTTTTCTAAAAGGGTTTACTAAATTATCATCAACAATATCGATAACAGTTAAGCAGTTTCTTATCATGATGATTCTTTTCATAAAACTCTTTCTTAGGATCCATGTTTTTAACTAAAGACAGTACAAAAAGCCACAAAAACTAAAAAAAATCATAACAGAACACTTGGAACACAGTTGCCAATGATTTAAACAATGCATTAATGATGCCAAATAACACAGAGTGACCGAAACAAGAACTGCTTTTACTTATAAAAATCATGTGTGTTGGGTCAGATTCCAATGTTTTAGTTGAGCTCTGATGTAAAATTTTCTAGACCTTTCGTGTCCGAAATCAGACAAATCCAATTCTGTCGAGTACTGATGCGGTCAAGTACCAGGGTTCTACTGTACCAATGTACATGCTCTGGTCTAGCTGAATTTGTAAGGTAGAGTTGAGGTCATGATGGGGGCTGGGGGTGGGGGTGGTAAGCATTAAAGAACTAGAAGAATGTTGTGGTTATGTAGGTGCTATACTGCTCCCTGACTGGCTCTTATCTTCCTTCTGACCCTTCTGCAAAGTAATGCCCAATTGTCTACAGATGGGCTTGGGGTTTCTACTCTGTCCTCCCCCTCATCCCAATGGATATGATTTTCTGTCCTGGGTCTTTGATGCCTGATACCTGATCCCATTGATTCCTCATGGTCACACAGGCTGGTGTGTTTCTTCCACGTGGGCTCTGTTGCTTCTCAGCTAGATGGCTGCTTGTTTATCATCAAGCCATTAAAACCCTATATCTTTTGATAGCTGGGCACCATCAACTTTCTTCACATTTGCTTATGCACCCATTCTGTCTTCGGCAATTACCTGAGGGAAGGTGAGCATGCTTGGTCTCTTTGGGCTGCTGTTTCCATGAACATTGCCTGTGACTCCAAGCAAGTCTAAATCTTTGAGAGCTTCACTCTTTTCCCAAGTTACTGTGTGGTTGCCTACTGGATGAGTTCTGAGGATCTTGCTTCTCTTTATATTGAGTTGCAATCCATACTGAAAGCTGAAATCCTTGATCATCATTAGTAAGTGCTTCAAGAGCCCTCACTGTCAGCAAACATGTTGTGCTATCTGCATATTAAAGATTGTTAATAAGTCTCCCTCCAATTCCAATGATACATACTTCTTCAAACAACCCAGCCTCTCTGATAGTTTGCTTAACATACAGATTGAATAAGCATGATGAGGAAATACAACACTGGTGTACACTTTTCCTGACTTTTAACCATGCATTATGCCCTTGTTCTGTTCACACAATTGCCTGTTGATCCACGTGTAAGTGCATGTATAAATTCCTCCCTCAAGCCCACCCTGTGTTATTTACACAGGAACTGAGGGACATCTGGGTGTACTTTTCTCACATATGACAGACAGACAGGTGCATATGCATTCATCAGGATGGGGAGAAGGAACCAGCACAGACTTTTTGTGAGTAGGTCAGGAATGCAGGAACCAAAGTGCTTCCATCTTTTACGAAAAAGAATGGAGATCCTCACCTGGAAGAGGATCACATGCTTGAGGTGTCTGTCAAGGAGAGCTTTCTCACAATGCAGTCTTCTGGCACTCAGACTGACATTCTTCCTGGCACTCCATGCCTACTTGCACTCACTAAATGTCTGTTTTGAGTCATGCTTTCTTGTTTAGTTAGGCTTCTTTTTTTTTTTTTCAACCTCGAGCAAAACATTTTCCTTCCATCCTGAGGCATGTCCGCCTTGTGCATTTTCATATTGCTCATTTATGAAATAAACATTTTTACAAACACATAATGCAAACTCTGATCTACTTTTTCTAGGAGTATGCATATATAAGCTCATTTATCCCCACAGACATTAAGCGGTAGGTCCTATTGCTTTCATATTACCCATAGGTCAAAGAGGCATGTTCTGGCTCCAAAGCCTACGCTCTTAACAATGATTACATGAAGCTTCCTGGGGTTTTCTCTCAGGCGAATAAGTCCTTCTACTCTGGAGCTGAGTATCTAAACACCCTTCCCAGTTGCTGGATAATAGCACAAGGGGGGTTAGACATAGCTAAATTGGAGGTCTAGACACATCTCTTCTTGCAAATAACTTCTCCCCTGATTCACTTTCTTCTTTTGTTTGGACCCAACATCATGCAACTATACTCCTCCTTCTTGAAGTCTGTCATATTATTATTGTTAAATCTCTTAAATAAATGCATCATGAAAACACATTATAGTGTATTCCAGTTGATTTCTAATTTTACTTTTTATCAATAGACCTGATATCTTTGCACAAATCGCTTATTATTTTCCTTAGGTTACATGTGAAAAGGCTACTTGGAAGGATATGATTTAACTGTGAACAGTGCCATTACTCTCTGGTAGACAACACCAGAAATGATCAATTCACATTGTTACATGAAAATTGAGTAGTCTGCTTACAACCCCATTGATACTAAGGTTTATCAATTTTGTTTAAATGGCAGTGTGAAATTAATTTGTAGTGTAGAATATGACTTGAGACTGGAGGAGCTCTAAAACATGAGCACAAGTCTCAGCTTCATGTAGTTGTGTGTGTTTGGTGTATGTCTGTTAGTTGACATAATGTGTTCTAGGCAGCTTGGTTCATATCAATTCCCCTTCACCCAGATGGAAAGTGACATCTCCAACATAGAAATGGCAAGCAAGTGGCTGGGACTGGTTGTAAGGACAGAAACAATCTCTCAGACTGTTCATGGTGGAGCTCAGAAGGACCTGCAAAACTCCTCCTTTCCTCTGACTGTTTAAACTTAGAAATGAATTTACATTCTAGACAATGGGTTGGAGGCTGCAAGGATTCTGGCTGACAGTGCAACTAGGCAGGAGAACACACACACACACACACACACACACACACACACACACACACCCCATCATGGGCATTTTCAGTGAAGTCCTTGATGCCAGAATTGAATAAGCTGTCACCTGAATCTGGGGAATTTTCTGCCATTAGGGAGAGGGTGAAGTTGCACAGTCTGTGTTCAGGGGCTGCCTTGAGCTGGGATCCAGCTGGCTGGGTCCGAATGGTGGAAAGGAAGCAGGAATAAGCCTGCTGCTAACAGGCTGCGGTTGTGGAGAACTTCTTTCATGAATGTAGTTAAGGTGATCATGGGGTCACCCTTGCTGTGACAGACATTTACACAGGTGCCAGACTACCAGCAAATCCTCTTCCCCACATTGTTGTTATCCCAGCCAGCACTTCCTGGATATAACCCACAGATATTCCCTGTGTGAATGGGGATAGACTGAACTGTTTCCAAGATCCAGTATTGTTGTCTGCTTCTCCATGTCTTCTGTCAGCATCCTGGGGAGGGTGTAGCCCAAGGAAAACTAATGGTTGGATTCAGGGTCAAACCAGAGGGTTCATGATGAATGAGGAAAATCAGTTTTTAGATTAACAATGTGTATTACCATGTATGTCTCCACAACTCACAGAAAAGGCATTTTAGAGTGAGCAGTCCAGGGGGCTGTACCTTTAACATAGGGTAGGGCTTCCACCTCACAGGGAACTATGTGGCAGAGACTGTCTTCATCAGAGCAATTCAAGAGAGTTGATGGCATCTCCTAGGTATAACGGAAGTTATGGTCAGATGAGCGAAGCAGCAAATGTTTCCAACTGAGCCAGCACACTTGTCTCGGTACAGTGTTTTTGTTTTTTTGGTTAGCAGCTGAACCCCACAAAGAGAGTTCTGTGTACCATAGAGTAAAGAAAGCACACTGCTGGCCCCACAAGTGAGTGCTTTTACCACTTCACCATCAGGATCCCTTTTACATGCGTACCACACCTAACATTATGATGCTTACGCCAGTGACTCTAATCCCATCCTTTGCTCCAGCTCAGCCAAGTTCTCCAAGGGGGTTACCATCACTTTATTCTAAAGAGTGAAAATGGGTACAATCAAGCTTTGGAATGAGGCATATCTAAATTCAACCCTGAGGTCCCCATTGGTCAGTTATTTACACCAGATAACCACTTGTCCTGTTCTAGTGTGTTGCCTTGGGAAGAAGTAGGTCCATTATAGATGTTAAATTGGGGTATGTATGAAAGTGTTAGAGGGTCTGGGGTACAATAGGTACTTAATAAATACTACCAACCATTGGTGTTAACATACGTGCTGACTCAGGACCTGTCTCGATGCTGTAGTCGCGATAGCTGATACAAGGAGCATCAGCTGAAGAGAAGCACTTCTCTTGTGGGATAGTTCCACTTGATGCTCATGACAAAGTCCAGGGCAATAGCTGTTCTCAGACACTCTTTACTGCAGGTCCAGGTATCACAGTGCAGAATTGTACATTGTTAACGTTGAGAAGCAACATGAAGGCCATTTTCTCCTCTTGGATCTAAATGTCAATGACAAAACTGAGACTTAGCACAATGATCAGCATCATTATGATGCTGGTGGGGACTGTTGAAAGTATCGTGCACTGCCAAATGAACAAACCGATCTGTTTAGAAAGAAGTATAGCCAGACTGTTCCTTAAAGGCAAGGATGATGAGACTTTGTCTCCTGTGCTTTGAACATGAGAGCCCAGCCCCCAGAGAATGTCATGCTTGGTAAAGTAGGAGAGTAGCAAAAAAAAAAAAAAAAGGAGGAAGAATGCTGACCGATGATGGATTGACCCAGTGGCTGCATTGAGGGCTCCAACATCAGGACGATTGTGAAGAAGGTACAGGACTGGGGAGTGTTTTGTTCTAGTGAATGTAAATATATAAAACACAGGCAAATCTAAAGCTTATTTTTGAAAATCCTAAGAGACAGTTATAATTGGTGTGTGTTAGTCTGGGTAGACTAGAGAAACAAATTTATAAACACATAAATGCATATAAGGAAGAGCTTTTTTTACAGGAGGAATGGAACATTGAGAAAACAACCCAACCGAGCCCAGTCCAAGTCCATAAATCCAATACTAGCCCATATGTCCGATAGCAATCTATAAAATCTTCTAGATTTCATGTAGCCTCACGAAACACATGCAATGACTCCAGGACAATCACAGGCCAGTGGGTGCAGAGTCTTGTGTATCCAGTGGTGGTAGAAATGTCTCAGCACTGGCAGGGGTCTCCCCATGGCCTACGAAGGATCTCAGCACTCGCAGGAGTCTCCATGTGGCTTCTGTAGCCCAAGAAGTCAGGTTCCATCAGGGTAAGCCCATGTGACTTCTCCTCCAACTCCTCCAGGTTCCAGGACTCAGGATCTGTCAGCATGCTGCCATATTGTCTTGTCAATTGAAGCGTCCCAAGGGACTGAGTTTTGTGTCTTGTCAGTAGAGGTCTCCAAGTTACTGAATCAAGTCTCTCAACTCCAATTGGGAAAAATGCTGAAATTTCCCAGAATTCTCAGGAAAAAACCATGCCCACACAGAGGTCTCATTGACTAGCTCCAGATTGACAGGCTGGACTCTACCCCTATACTCTCAATCATGAAATTGTACATGACTGCCACATGGTGCAAAAGACAAACCAGAATGGCAATCACAGACATTGCTAGTTAAGGGAGGCCTTCTTCCACTGTTTACATCTTAGTCATCAGATATATGACCATCTGAAACCTTCTATTATATTCCTAATGGAATCACTGTACAGCACTACCAGCAAGGCTGCATGGTTGTCATCACCTCCACTTTCAGGGAGTCAGCCAGGTTTCCCTCAGCTGGGCAAGGCCCCTTCTACTGCCTAGGGATTCTCCTGGATATCAGAACTATCTACTCGAGAGCCTGCTTGCCTGGTTATATATCCCCACTCCAGCAGAAATGGGATTTTTCAGTGCTACTCATGAAAAAGACTGGAATGAGAGTCCACCAACCAGCAAGAAAGCAATCAAAATAACCACTGTTGCTTGCATGGCACCATAAACATGCCAACATTGTTCTTACATGTGGTGACCAACTTACTCTTCAGTATGGCCTGCGATATAGATGAAGCTTTAAAATGCGAGATACACTTGAATACATGTAAGTGATGAAGTCATGGAGTGAAGACTAAATAAGAATCAAGAGATCATGAAGTGGGTAAAAAGAGTTTCAGATCATCTAGTTTGACCTTAATGCACCCATGTCCTTGTCCATACCTCTTAAAGGTGACCCAATCTCTACAGGGTATTAATTGGCCTAAGGAATCATGGTCTCTCCTTGAAGCTTTTCTGTTCTTAGATAGGGCAGGGCAGTGTCGAGAATTGGTTATTTACAATGTGTTGAAAATTTTCGATACTTTTTCCCCAAATTTAATCTTAAAAATTTCTAGGGTAGAGCTTTTTTTTTTTTTTTAACTACCATCATACACAGCTAGACAAATACACAGACAGCCTTCTCCACAGAGACCTGGCAGCATAATGAATGAAACTCTAGGATTGTCATTAGAAGTTTGACAGTTCAAAACTATGAGCTGCTGCTTGGGAGAAAGATGAGACTTTCCGTTCCCATAGAGATTTGCTGTCTTAGAACCCACAGGAACAGCTATGCTCAGTCCTTTGGGGTCTCTAACCATGGCAATGGACTCAATGGCAGTGACTTTGGTTAGCTGTTATTACTTTTATATCATCTAATGTATATTTCACTCCTGTGTCTTGCTCCTTCTTCCCCCACTCGATGACAGACTCCACACAGCTTGGGGGTCTCTTTTGCCCAATCTTGAGTTTTCCACACCAAGGAGACAGGATGAAGTCGTCAGTACTCACGAGTGAATTGCTGACTGACCACTTGCTGTACACAAGAGCAAACTGGCACTGAGTTGTTGGACAAACACGTCAGAAGCCATCGAGCTGGGATCTCACCTCTGGGGATTCAAATCTAGAACGCTGCCCCTGCTCGCTCCCCCTCCCAAAATACTAGCTAATGTTGACAGAGTCTTTTCTCTCAGATTTCCCCCTATGTTTTTGGTAACTCCTGAGAGAAATGGCAAACAATTCTCAACCCTTCCTTCTTAAAAATGCGAGAAAATAAAAACTCACCATCATCTCATAGTGAATATATATGGCTCCCAAGACTGTAGACGTTAATGGGAACAGATAGCGTCATCCTTCTCCCGGGAGGTAGCTGATGGATTTGCAAACGTGAACGTCTCATTAACACTCGAATGCATGTCCTGCCAGTACCGCCAATGCTCCTTGATAGCCTCCCATAGTTACAAACAGGCACGACACAATCATGGTCCTACTCGAGGCCCTACAGAGAGACACACGTGGAGCTCTCTGGTGCAGTTCACCTTTTCCAAAAGCATGACGCATCTCCTACCCACACCTCTCCTCCCCCACTGGTCCTCAGAGGTAGGAGCCAGCCAAGTGCAACATCCAGTTGTCTTGCAGGCGAGGTGACTCAGCATCTGACCACTACGACCCACCCCTTTCTAACTGATATTATGGTGGATCCAAACTTTCCAGCTGCATCATGAAAAATCAAGCTCACTGTTTTGAGCACGGTGATTCTGGTGATGAAAGGACATTGTCTCATTCTTCTACAATAGACAGGGCTCATGAGAACACATGGTGTTCCTGGGGGCACACAACTTAAAAACTCTCCTATCACCTTTTGGGGAGAAACACTTCTCTGTGTCCACAGAGTTCCATCCTCCCTCCACCAAACAAACACTACTGTCTGCCCCTCAGGTCATATGCTGAATGACCCCCCACTAACCACTCTAGTTGGCACAGAGCTGAATGACTAGACCATATACAAGGAGTTCACTTTGGTTGTTCCTATTAATCTTTGAGCCTTACCTCTTTTAGAGATGGCTCACATGGCTTTACTAAGTTCTGATTCTTAGAGAAGTCTTTCATCTCGAAATCTCAAGAACATTCTGTGAACTCTCATGCCTCCTGGAATGGAAGCCTGGCAGACATTAAAATGCTCATTTTTCAAAAAGGGGAAGTACTTTCTTTGAAGTTAGCAGCACTCAGAAGCACTCAGAAGCATCTTGGAAATGGCACTGAGGCAATTATTTTAAGTACAAATGGCTGTTTTGATCTCGAGAATTACCTGGGAGTGCTCCATCAGCAACATTCCAGCAAGCACGCTGGGCTTCTGCATTGCTGAAGAACTCTTTGCTCTGACATGAATATCTCCCTGCAGGTGGGAATTTATCTTTCCCTTATTAAGCTGTGGTGGACCCAACATCCTCAAGATTATCTTAAGATGTTGTTTCTTGTTACAGGTAATTTGGATGATTCTAAGGAACTAGGCCAACCATAAGTATGGCATAGGCCAAGCAGTATTTCTGCAGAGGATCGGAGAACCAATGGGAGACCCACTAGATGGGCTTTCCCCTCATTCACTCAGACAAAAATTCATCTGTCAAATAAGTTGCTTACATAGCTATGCTTTTGACCACTTATTGCTAGTTTACTTTCCTCAGGCTTTTGGAAATGTGTCATTAATTCTTTTTCATTTTCTAATATTAATGTTCTTTTGCATTTAAAAACATATCTTTCATATTACAAATGTAATCTTTTTAAGGAATGCAATTTATATCTTCCTGGGTATTATAAAAAAAGATGGTTAAATTCTGTTCTTATTCTTTAAGAGCAACAAAATGGTATAAACAAATCCAACTCCGTCCATCACTTATGTGAGCAGTTTAGGAAGCATTTTGAAAATTAATTTGCTTCCACAGGATCCCCGATTCTATGGCATGTCAGGGACCAAGTGGGAAAACATAAGTGAGTGGCCACAGTCCCAGAAATGTCAGACTCCAAAGAGGTAAGTCCACAAATGTTCTCCTATCCAAAACTGGGAAGGCAAAACTCATTGCCACAGAGCCCATTCCTACTTCTAGTGACCCTACCACCCAGGGCAGCACAGTGGCTGTGGGTTTCCAAGTCTCTCTACAGGAGTGAAAGCCTCATCTTTCTCCTGCAGAGAAGCTGGTGGTTTCAAACCGCTGGCCTGTGATGAGCAGCCCAGCTCATAAGCACGAGGATTCCGTGGCACTCACATATATCATTCAAAAATACTTCATAGAGAATAGAATATTTTAAAGGCTAAGCTTTAGGTTTTGCTTTGTTTACAAAGGGCATTTTCTGATTTATCATAGTTTTGTGTAATTTGTGACTGTGTCTTGGCAGAATTTTTACCTACAAAACACTCTGTGCTGTTGTTTTTCATAGTTTTCTTCCCTTGCTGTAAATTTTGTCAGAACCCAACACTAAGCAATGATGTTTTCAACTAGATTGCTGTGTTTAAACTGAGCCACTCATCCAAATTACTAAATGTTATTGACATTTCTCTAATCTCTTGCTTTTGAAATTTGAGTTGGAAATGAGGTTCGAAGACAAAGTACTATTTTTACAAGATGAGATCTATTAAGAACTAGCTTAAAATGCTAAGGGATTCCTCTGTCTAAAACTTGATATATATCAAATGTGAAGTAGCAAGAAATCTAACTGACAGCTCCTTCTTCCTAGCAGCTTAACCACATCCCCAAATATCTGCCAAAATGCAACACTCCAATCTTACAGGACTGGAATAAATCGGGCAACATACCCTTCATCCCCTATCTCAACCCCAGAAAGTACTGATCTTCTTGGAACTAAAGGGCTGAATATTCTTTATTAGGTGTAATTTGTTCCTAAATCCGGCAAGTGGCGAAGCATGTTTCAGACTGGGAGGTGGTGACAGAAGCCAGCCCAGCACTTGTCGAGCACCCCCCCCCCCCAGTCAGTTCTCGTGCTTCCTCACTAAGGCCCGGTTACCCACAGTCACTGACATCTCTTGGCCAACACCATCCTGAGCATGCTTGCTCATAATGACAATGCCCTATATAGCATGAATCACCATGAGTTTCCCTTTGCTGCGACAGGCAGGGAGCTCGTGAACCCTCCAAAGATGATGTCAGATTAATCGCTACGAAAAGGAAGGCTGCAACTGATGATTCTCTCCCTGCTGTTGCAACCCATATTAGATATCTTCAGAAGAGAGAGAGAGGTGGCTAAGTAGCAGCAGCTTTTTGAAAGACCTTATCTCAGAGCTAGATACTCCATGGAAAGAGTTCTCCTCTTTGTTGGAGTGAAATTTCTTAACAGGGCTCTTCTACACAAGTTTCTGAAATGCTCACCAAATGATTGGATGGGACTATGCAAATAGGGTGCATGCAACACTAAAAGAAAGGCCTGGTTAGTTTTCCTTGCCATCCTTGTGAGCATAAGAATGAACCATCTTTGAAGCAGTAGTAGAGAGAGAAAAGTCCCAAGGACTTTTAGAGAACTCCTTCAAGATCACTGTCTGAAATGGTGGAGGTCACCAAGACCAGAAGCACCCCAGACTGTGACACGGAGATTCAGAGGAGCAGTCTCAGAACTATGGGATACCTTCTACATAGCTAGCCTATGGAACAGTGGGACAGAGTGACAGGCAGACTGACATCTTGACCTATGGAGGCAAAAGCTAAAGGTCTATGTGGCTGAGAAGATGAGAACCAGAGACATGTGACTGCTGGCTGGAGAACCAATGGCTGAATCTCTACTGCTTGCTGAGCCTGACAAGTGGTAGCATACTAACTTCCTAATAAGGCCTCTTCATTGTATTTCCTGTGAGTTCTGTGTGGCCATAGCAACAATGCATCGTTCCCAGCATAGATATAAAGTAGCACAGGGGGAATAGTTAATGTCAGAATAGGTAAAGAAGCATGGACCATCGTGGCTTGTCAGACTCTTTTCTTGTGGCAAAAGGGGAGCCTGAAGTTCAAGGTCAAATGTGACCCTTCATTACATTGATTGCACTCTCCTACCCTATCCTTTCCTGTTCTGCCATGCTATTGGTACACAAGAATCCATGTCTCCCTTGGGATTAAAAAAAAATTTTATAGACTTTTGTTGGGGGCTCTTACATCTCCCATCACAATCTATACATTCATACATTGTGTCAAGCACATTTGTACAAATACTGCTATCATCATTTTCAAAGGATTTACTTTCTACTTGAACCCTTGATACCAGGGCCTCATTTACTTCCCTTCTTCCCTCATGAACCCTGAATAAATTATAGATTATTATTTTGATATCTTATACTGTTCTCTGTCACCCTTTGTCCACTTTTATGTTGTCCATCCCCCTGGGAGGGAGTTATATATTGATCCTTGTGATAGATTCCCCCTTTCTCCACCCACCTTCCCATTTTCTTCTGGTATCTCTATTCTCATTGTTGGTTCTGCAAGGTTTATCTCTCTTGGATTCCCTGTATTGCAGACTCTTATTTGTGGCACTGTGCATGTTCTGGTATAATCCAATTTGTAAAGCAGAATGGAGGTCATGATAGTGGGGGGAAGGAGTATTAAAAACTAGAGGAAAGGTGTGTGCTTCATTGATGCTATACTGTCACCCTGACTGTCTCATCTCTTCCTTCTGTGAGAGGATGTCCCACTGTCTACAGATAGGCTTTCAGTCTCCACTCCACTCCATGCCCCACCTTTCACACTGGGTAGTTTTTACAAGAGGCAGCAAGAGATGATTCAATCGTGGGTGTTTGGCTTATTGATGTAGGAAAACTGAGATGACAGCTAGACCAGAAGCAGACCCATAACAGATGTCTCAGGTGGATAAGAAAGGAGAGGTCACCTAGTGGTCCAAAATTATGTCAAGTGCACATGAAATTTGGAGTACTGTGCATCACTGAAAAGCAGGGATAAATGCATGAAGCACATCACCGCATGGGAAGAACTGGAAGAAATTATGCTAAGTGAAGTTAGCCAAGCACAAAAGGACAGGTACAACATGAGTCCACTTAGGTAAACTTAATATTAAAAAAAATGCGAAAGGGGCATCAGGAAAAACTACTGTATGTAGAAATGACTGGGGATAGGCCCAGGTAGAATGGCAGGGGCTACACCAAGTCCAGGGCTACATATAGTAGCCAACTGGAGTGGGAGGTGGGGACGGGGGCAGATGGTGATGTGTAGAGAGGGAATGGGGTACTAACCCATTGAAGGGGAGCATATTGTTTATATCTCCACAGGGAAAGAAGGACCAAACTTAAAACTGGTGTTCTAGGATGTGAATGTAGCATGATGGCATAGGGTGGGGAACCAGTGAAGGGGTCTGAGCGCACAACCCCAATCCCAACTATGGGGGCACCCAACTCTCCTCCCAGGGGATTTTTTTTGGAGGTCAGCCCTGTAGCTGTACCTTGGGGAGTGAGAGATGCCTGACCAGAACACACGAAAACAAATGAAAGGGGAGGAAGAGAGAATGGAGTGCATCCTGGCCCACCGAGCCTTCAGGACGATATTCCCACTCAGAACAGCTGATGCACAGAGAGGATCATATGGTCAGTCCCACAATGAAGTACAGCTACCATCGCTAAACCAAGGCCTTCCGGGGTCAACACTGGAGAAACAGGGTCAGGATTATACTCTGTCTGACCCAACCACACCATGGCAAAACACTAAGGGTATGCAACAGAGCATGGAGTTTCCAATGGAGTGCCAAGGATACACTTTGGAGCCAAGGTGTAGCCCCCCATCTGACTCAACCCGGAGACACTCCTGGAGGTCAACAAACAGACCTTGAACTATTTTCAGATATGATTCTTTTTAATATTTTACATATATATATGTATGTATAGGACATTGGGTTTTGTTGTTGTTATCATTGTTTCATTTTCTTTGCTTCATTTTAGGATGCCTTTTTTGTATATATTGTTATCTCTGCAGGTCTATCTAGATAAGATAGGCTGGATGAACAGTCTGGGGGTGAAAATGACGGGACTGATGGTTTGAGGCGGGGGGCATGGAAGATGGGGAGAGGGGGGAAGGAAGTGGTGTTGATAAATCCAGGGATAAGGGAACAACTGATTCAAAATCAGAGGCAAAGTGGGTGTGAGAGGTCTGATAGGGATTGATCAAGAGTAATGTAACAGAGAGAAAATACTGAAGCCCAAATGGAGACTGAGCATGATAGTGGGACAAGAGGAAAGTAAAGGAAAATAGAGGAAAGAACTGGGGTGGGGTGGGGAGCATTTATAGGGGTCTACGTACAGGTATGTACATAGGTGAATATATTTATATAGGACTATGGGGAAATAGATCAATGTGCAATTCTTATTAGGACAGCAGATGGGCATCGGACCTCCACTCAAGTACTTCCTCAATGCAAGAATATTTTGTTCCATTAAATTGGCATTCCATGATGTTCACCTTCCCGACAAAATCACTGAAGACAAAAGTGAGCATAAGCATAGGTGATGAAGAAAGCTGATGTTCAATCCACTGTGGACCGGGCTCAGTGGACTGTTGCATTACTTCTTGCCACTTTTGGGCCCCCTCGCTAGTTTACTGTTTTTGCTTTCATATTTCAACAACCTCATGGCATTTATTAAGTAACAGATTGAGACCATTCAAGCAAGGCCCCTTCAACTTCATTATCATCGCTTGGAGTCGAGCGATCTTGAACAGAGTGGCACACACAACTATGGTGTGATAAGACCCTTTGCCTCCGTGAGCTGAACTTGACAGCCAATGACGGGTAAGATCAGGAGCACTCTTTACCTACCTAAGACAGGCCATGGTCACATTAGAAGGCCATTGACCGATGACGGGTAAGGACTGAGTGTGTGTCCTGGCAACCTAAGACAGGCGGAGTTCCCGGGAGGATATTATTTGAAAAAATAAAAAAGGGGGACCTGTCCGGAGCCATCCAGCCGGGACATGCTTGACCTTGCTACAGTCACTAGTCTGAACTCTGTTACTTTTGTTGCCTGAGCTTAGTAGTCTATTATCTTTATAACAGTAAACAGCCCTGCCTTTTGAAGTTTAACTTGCAGACTTGCTGACCTTCACTTGTCAGTAACTATATGCTAATCACCTAAGACTAGTAGTTGGTTATCTTTATAACTGTAAACAGCCCTGCCCTTTGAAGCCTGACTTTCAGATGTACTGACCTTCACTTGTTAACATGCTAATTACCAAGGCTTATAGATAAGGCATTTCTGCTTGTCTTGACTCGCATCTTTGTGATTGGCTGCTATAACTTGCCCGCTTCACTCCTGTATACCTTTATTAGCATACGGATGTCTTTGAGGACTACAGCCCCTTTTGCGCATCATATTTGGCACTCGTCTAGGATTGGCCCCCTGTTGACTTTACCTCATTAGCATGAGCTGTGACCTTTACTCCTGACATTGACTATATTTACCCTAAGTTTTGCTCCAATAAATGAGACTTGATCAGAAAAAAAAGAAAAAAAAAAGAAAGCTGATGTTGCCCGACTATCAAAAGATGTAGCATCTGGGGTCTTAAAGGCTTGAAAGAAAACAATCAACCATATAGCTCAGATGCATCAAAACCCACATGGAAGAAGCACACCAGCTTGTGAGACCACAAGGTGTCAAAGGATCAGTTATCAGGCTTTAAGAATTAAAAATCATAACATTGTATGTTCGTCTTCCTGATATGATTGCTGATGACAAATGTGCGCATAAGCAAATGTGGTGAAGAAAGTTGATGGTGTCTGGCTATCAAAAGACATAGCATCTGGGGTCTTAAAGGCTTGAAAGTAAACAAGCAGCCGTCTATCTCAAAAGCAACAAAGCCCACATGGAAGAAGCACACCAGCCTGTGTGACTACGAGGTGTTGAAGGGATCTGGTATCAGGCATCAAAGAACTAAAATTATATCATTATAAATTAGGGGGAGTACAGATTGAGGACACAAAGTGCATCAATTGGTGAAGTGACATATCCTTACACGGGGGTTGAAGGGAGAAGAAGAGCCTGTCAAGGTACAGTGTAGTAACAATGAAATATGTAACTTTTTTCTAGTTCTCAAAAGCTTCCTCCTACCCATTATCATGATCCCAATTCTACCTGACAAATCCAGCTAGACCAGGGGAAGTACACTGGAGTCGAAAACATGGGCAATTTAGGATAAATGATTCCTTCAGGACAAGTGGTGGAAGTGGTGATACAAGGAGTGTGGAGGGATGGTGGGATAGAAAGGGGGAACCAATTTCAGGGAACTACATATAACCTCCTCTCCGAGGTACAGACAACAGGGAAGTGTGTGAAGGGACATAGTGGACAGTGCTAGATATGAAAAAGTAATAACAATTTGTAAATTATTAAGGGTTCATGGAGTGGGGATAGAGAGGAAATATGGGGAGCAGGTACTGGGCACCTAAGTGGAGGGAGAATGTTTGAGAGTGATGATGATAAGTGTGCCAATGTGGTCTGCATACAATTGATGTATGTACTGATCATTATGGGAGTTGTATGAGCCCCCAATAAAATGACTTATAAAAAAAGAAGGGGGCAAGAGGCGCTTATACCAAGGGTTCAAGTAGAAAATATTTGGAAATGAAGATGGCAACATGTGTACAAATATTCTTGATACAAATGATGTATTGAATGCTATGAGAGCTGTAAGAGCCCCCAATAAAATCATTGAGAAAAAAAAAAAGAACAGAAATACTGGTGTGGTTGTTAGGTTTCATCGAGTGGGTTCTGGCCCACAGAGACTTTCTACAGAACAGAACCAAATTCTGCTAGGTCATGTGCCCATCCTTAAGATTGTCCTAAACCTGAGCCCAATTTACAGCCATAGGGTCAATCCATTTTGTTGACAGTCTTCTTTTTTATTGCACTTCCACTTTACCAAGCATGATGTCCTTCTCTAGGAGATATCCAAAGTGTGTAAGATAAAGTCTTGCCATCCATGGTTTTAAGGAGCATTCTGGCTGTACTTATACCCCGATATACTTGTTTTCTCTTTTGACACTGAGTAGTACTTTCAATATTCTTTTCAAGCACCAAAACTCAAATGTCTCAACCCTTCTTTAGTCCTTCTTATGTATATGGGGTGAATGAATATACCATGACTTGGGTCAGCCTCATCTTAGGCCTCGAAGCACTATCCTAGTTTTTCAATACTCCAAAGAAATCTTGTGCAGCAGATCTGTCTAATGCAACTTGTGTTTTGATCTCACTGCACTCCCATGAACATTGGTTGTGTATACTAGCAAGACAAAATTCTTGACAACTTCAACCTTTTCTCCATTAGTCATGATGGTATGTACTGGTTATCTATTGATATAATTATGAAGATTTGGGTTTACTTAACACTGAGTTGCAGTCCATACTGCAGACTACAGTCTGTGCTCTTCATCAGCAGATGCTCTTTCTGCAAGCAAGGTTGCTTCATCTACATATCAGAGATTGTTAATAATTCTCCAATCTTGATACTGCATTCTTCTTCATATAATCTAGATTCTCTGATACTTTGCTCATCATAAAGATTGAATGATATGGTGAGAGGATACAACCCTGATGCTTACCTTTCCTGATTTTAAACCCTGCAAGACTCCCTTGTTCTATTCTCACAACTGCCTCTTGACCCATGCACAATTTCTGAATGGGCACAATGAAGTGTTCTGGAATTCCCATTCTTCTCAAGGTTATCCAGAGTTTTTATAGAATCCACATAATTGAATGCCTTTCCATAGTCCATCAAACACAAGTAAACATCTTTCTGGTATTCTCTGCTTTCAACCAAGATCCACTTGATATCAGCAATGATATCTCATGTTCCACTTCCTCTTCTGAATCTGGTATGTACTCATGGCATCTCACCGTCAACGTACTGCTGCCAATATCATTGGACGACCTTAAGCAAAATTTTACTTACATGTGATTAACAATGATATTGCTCTGGAATTTGAGCATCCTATTGCATAATATTTCTTTGGAATCAGTACAAATGTGGATCTCTTCCATAGAAGAGTGAATGCTTTCAGTTTTTCATGAGCTTGTTGAAACATTACCATTGCTATTCCATCCGTTTCTGGAGCCTTGATTTGGGCTAGTGTTTTCAGTGCAGCCTGAATATCTTCCTTTAGGACTATTAGTTATTGCTCATTTGATACCTGCTGAAGTGGTGAAATATCAACTAGTTATTTCCGGTACAATATATTCTTGGGTATTCTATCTTTTTTTAAATACTTTCTGCATCATTTGATATTGTGCCCAAAGAACTTTCAAAATTGCGATTCTAGGCTTGAATTTTTTTCTTGAGTTCTTGTTCATTCTTTTTATTTGTTTTAGCTACTCTATAATAAGAGCAAGTTTCAGGGTCTCTTCTGAAATCCACTTTGATCTTTTCTTTCTTTACTACCTTTTAAAAAAATCTTTTGCTTCTTTCAAGAATGATATTCTTGATGTCTTCTCACAGCTCATCAAGTCTCATGTCATTAGTGCTCTATGCAGAAAATTTGTTCTTGAGATGTTTTCAAAGTGCAGTTTGGATATACTCAATGTTGTATTGGGGCTTATAAGGACTTGGGTTAATTTGCTTCAGCTTTAACTTGAACTTTCATATGAGCAATTGATGGTCTGTGTCATATTCACCCCCTGGACTGGTTTTAACAGCTGATATTGAGGATCTCCCTTGTCTATCATCACAGATGTAGTCAATTTTGTTTCTGTTTATTCCATCTGGAGAATTTCATGTGCATAGATGCCTTTTGTGTTATTGGAAAAAAGTATTTGCCATGAACAAGGTGTTAGTCTTGTATCATGAGATCTCCAGCTTCCTTTTTGTCACCAAGAGCACATTTACCAACTACCTTTCTTCTCTTTGTTTTACACTTTTGCGATCCAGTCACCAATAATTATTAATGAAACTTGGTTGCATGTTTGATCAATTTCCAACTGAAGTCATTGGTAAAATCCTTCAAATTCTTCATCACTAGCTTTTGAGGTTAGTGCATGTGTTATTCCATGTAGACTAGAGAAACAAATTCATAGGCATGCATATGAATATAAAGGAAAGGTTTATATACAAGAGGAATGTGACATTGAGAAAGCATCCCTACCCAGTCCAGTCCAAAATCATAAGTCTGATATTAGCCCACATGTCTGATACCAGTCTATAAAGTCTCCTTCTGATTCACGAAACACGTGTAGTAGAGATGTCCTGGCACTGCCAGGGGTCTCCCCATGGCTCCTCATTTCTAGGGTTCAAGGTCCATCAGGAGTATCTATTGGCGGTGGGAGCATCTCAGCTCTAGCAGGGGTCTCTCTCTGTGGCTTCTCCAGCCACAGAGGTCTGGTTCCATCAGAGCATGCCCCTGTGGCCTCTTCTCTGACTCCACCATTCTCCATGAATGAAGCTCAATCAACATGCTGTCGTCTCGTCTTGTCAGTAGACTGGCGCCAAAAGACCGAGACTCAACTCTCTCTTCTCCAATTGGGAATTACTGAGAGATTTCCCAGAAATCTCATGAGAAACTATGCCCACACAGAGGCCTCATTGGCTACTCACTGGCTATCTCCAGATTGACAAGTTAGACTCCACCCCTAGACTCCCAATCATGAAATTGACATGAGTACATGACTGCCACAGTGCATAAAGTTGAAGAGATACAATCCTATCACAGACACCACTTGTCGGTCAGTTTGTCATACTGTGGTGACTTGTTTGTTGCTAAAATGATGAAACTATTTCCCTAGTATTTCAAATGCCAGCACGGTCACTCAGGGTGTACGGGTTTCTGAGGAGCTTCCAGAGTAAGAACAGACTATGAAAAAAGCCTCAGCTGCTTGCTGCTGAGGAAGTAGCTACTGAACCCTTATGTGCAACTTTGAAACATTGTCAGCTATTGAAGGTCTAATGAATGGAAGCAGAATATTGTCAGAGATAATGCCAGCAGATGGACACCCCACCCCCTGCCATTCTGTGACTCAAGAGGATCTACTTTTTCAGAGTGGAGATGTGGGGGCATTCTTGGCAGGACCTGTGGATCTCGGAGAGAGGCGTAGAAAGCTCAGGATTTGTTGCAACCCCTGGAGCGGTCTTGGAGCTGCTGGGTCTCCACGTCCTTAGGCAGCTGGAACCCGCGCTTGCAATAAGACCCCAGTCCAGTCCACCTGATATCCTTCCACTGAGACACAATCTATCAGAATACTTCTAGCTTCCCCATAGTAACAGCTGAGTTCCTCTAATACTATTGGACGAAAGCTTCCTACAATGCAATTGGATGGTTGCCCTGTGATGTGATTGGACGAAATAGTTTGTAAGCTATACCTTATTTATATAACTTAACTGGTAACACCTCATTTATATAGCCCACAGTGTGGGTCAGTCGTTTTTCATGCTGCAAACCCATGACCATAAAAGGATATATTTGAAAGCCAAGAAGTGTGATCTGATTGGTCAATGAAACCTAGATAACTCTTGCAAAAGCTGTAATAACGTTAGATCGAGGCAGGTCTCCAGAGTCTGTGTGCATGGTTGAAATTGACTTTATCGCCCTCACTTCCCTGCATGCCCGCCCGGTTCCCACAGGGAGACCCACGTGGAGAAGAGAATGGAATTGAAGCATGTTGGAATGAAGTTTTGGGGAATCTTCATTTGTTGGTGAGGCATGACTCAAGGGAAGAAGAAACACCCACCAAAAATCTGCTTTTGATCAGAACTTGAATGTGAGAAGTATGAATCTAGGAAAATTGAAACCTGTCAAAAATGAAATGGAAAATATAAGGATACCTTAGGCATTAGTGAACTGAAATGGAATGGTATTGGTCATTTTGAATCAGAAAATCATATTACTTATTATGCCAGAAATAACACTATCAAAAGGATATTTTAAAATTAATATTGAAGAAACATCCATACTTTACTCCTTAATAATCTGATGTGAAATTTTACCACCAATCTCACTCTCTTTCCTGATTTGAAAGCTGAGGTATTATTTTCACTTTCGAAATTTTAGCAAGTCTGCCATGGTGTTGTGGTTATGCATTGGACTGTTATCTTCTAGGTCAATAGTTCAAAACCACCAGGTGCTTCACCTAACATCAGTAGCAAAATACTAACTTCAATTCTTGTATTTTGTGAAGAATGTTAAGAAAAAGGAGTCAAAGATGGATTCTCCACCCTCTTACATTTTTATTAGAAAAACGTTCTACTAAGTCTTAGCGATCTTCTTACCATGTCAATAAAAAGAGGTAGGTACATTGTGTTCAAGCCTGCATTATCTCTTTATAGTTAAATATCTCAAAACACATGTTAGTAAAGTTTCTATTCACATTTTATTAGTTGTTTGGAAATATGATAAAGTAAATTATCTAACTTTGAATATGAATTAAATCATATTCATCTGTTCAACTTGATTTCTAAAAGTCAGGGTGCACATTTATAGTTTTAAGAAAGTATGACAACAGCCTATAATTTCCCCACCTTCGGTGGATCATGGTTGATATTGGGAGATTGTGATTAGTCCTCAGGGGGCAGGAATAGTTTACACTCCATAACACAGATAGACCCCTAGTACATCTCTGGTATAATTGGGGAGACCACTGAAACACGAGCACATGCAAAATATTTATCTAGTATGCAAATTTCCTGCAACAAAAGTATTATAATTATAAAAATAATAATGAGAAGAATAAAGGGGGAAAGTATGATGGTGACTATAAGAAAAAAACAAAAAAGTGGAAAGAAAGAGAAGGAAGCATTACATGCAAAGGATTCTGTTAAGAAGTAAATATAACTTAAGAAATGAAGGAAATTCAAATATAATTTAAGAAAATAAATGAATTCACCACATGCTTTATACCACAGGACATTTAAAACATATGTTAATAAATTACTATGGAATGTGACTGAGATTCAGCCAAGAAAAATATAAAACAATGCAGACTCCAAGAGGGCAATAAAAAATTTTACTTTATCATATCTCCAAGTAACTCATAAAATAAATTGATTGTAATCTGAGTATGCTGTTGAGACCATCTATCCAAATAAGGAGATAAAACTTGAAGAAGAGGAAATCTTGATAATTAATAGTGGACAAGTGCCAGACAAGGTGGTGAAACTGAACTCCACTTAACAATTGAAGGTTTAGATAATCTACTGACCCAGTCTTATTTATGAGAATGTTTTTGTGTGTCCATCTATGGTGTAGATACAGGGAAGGCATAAGCATTTCACCACAGTAATGTTCTTTGTACAAATAGAAAAAGGTACCAGCTATAGAAGAGTAAGATGACCCATACAGAAATGCTCTTCTGCCTTTACGTTAAAGAAAGACAAACCCTCTGTGTAAATTATTTAATAAAGTTCTCTGAGTCAGCACTCATTTCGGCAAAACCACTACTCGGTTCAGTGCCATCTGGTGTTTAACTGGTGAGATACCCCCATGGAGGAACAGAGTTCCTGTTCCGGTCACAATCTGCACAACTCTCCCTGCCTTCTTTACTTGGCTGTGTCAATTCAACCTGGACATTGGTAGCCCCAAGAGCCTATGAACTCAAATCTCTGCTTGGTAAACAATTGTACTGATGTATTGAATCTTTGGTCCTGGAAATGTCTATATACCTGAGAGGGCAAATTGCTCCTCTTTGTTGAAAAAGGAAATATGAAAGTGCATGTGATTTTTAAAAATATTGAGCTAAAGCAATTCAAATTTATTTGTTTAGCCTTTATGCCAAATTTATACTTATAAATTGACTTGCATGTTAAATTCTTAAAATTACACTTGAAATTTTTCCCTTTTAATTAGCTCAGTACTTATATTAAGCCAAGTAACCCTTAAATAGTCCTCTTTAGACATAGCACATTACTCAAACACCAAAAGAACTTCATAAAAGTATGTACATAAAGGATGTGAAAAATAAGTTTCATGAGCTAAGATAATTTTAGAGCAGAACTAATAAATTGAGCATCAAAATGTTATTAATAAAGAGCTAACAAATACATTAGAAACAACAATAAATGAAATAGTGAAGGTCAGAAGTCAATTAGTAAAATATAGAATGGCTTAAAGAGAAACAAAAAGGAAAAAGACAAGCCACTAATAAAAGAGATATGGCATTAGAATTTTTAAAGAAGAAAACACACCAAAAATAGGAAATATTCAAAAATACTTTTAACTCAAAAGTACAAAATTAAATATGAATTTTGTAAAACATAGTGACATAATCATAATGGAAAATTATCAAGTTAATTTTTCCTGAAATACAGAAGGGACACATGTTCCAAAAATTTGTTAGAAAAATGATAAATATGAAGATTGATCTCATTACAGTTAGCCATCAAGATGAAAATTGTGAATTCATCAATCATTCAAATAAAGAAGCTTTGAGAGAGTGTCAGGTTGACTACAGACTTGTCCACAACAATATTCAAAGACAAACAACAATGCTATGATGCTGTCAGGGGGAGGAGGACCCAAGAATATGAATGCCAATTAGATATTATTGAAGTACAGAGGTAAAGGGTCAAAAGTCTCAAACATGGAAGAAGGCATTGAGCACTCGAGTACTTCTTGAAGAGCTGCATCGTGATAAAGTCAAGGCAGTTGGGACTGAGTGCAGAAAGCAAGGACAGTGTCCTGCCAAGAGGTAGTGAAACAATGTGCACAAAATCCTACACGAAAGTGAGGCAGAAACTTGATATCCAGCCACTTGTTCCTTCGAAACATTTAAAAATAAAATCCAGCAAACCAAATTATTTTTAAAAATAAGTAAAAGAGATATGACAATGTTCCCAGGAAAAGTCACCATGGTGAGAATAATTTATAAATTGAACTAGAAGGGTTAAACAATCTATAGTTACAAAATTAAATACAAATTTTATAAACTCTAATGGGAATATCATACAAACCTAACAGGATGCTGAAAATGATGTAAAATAATCATGTCTGATTTTTCACATTGGTAGTCAATTTATCCCATCTAAAGTAAAAATGTAGTTCTGTTTGGCTGGAAAATATACCAGTAACAGCCATAAATGTACAGGAAAACACTTGATATCAAGAAGGCATCCCAGCCTGTTCCAATGCAAGTTCATGCATCAGATGCTACCCAGAGCCCTCTTGAAATTGATATAACTAAAAGCCAATGAGGCATAAAAGGTGAAGTGGGAAGTGGAGAGATTCCAGGTAAGTGGGTGTAGAGTTGCAGGAACTGTGTTTGATGGGTACATGGCAGGGAACAAAACTCTCCCAGAACTTTTGGCCTACATAAGACCACACTTGAAGGCAAACACAAGCTAAAGAAATCACAAAGGTGAAAGGCAAGAGAGAGAAAGAGAAAGATTCCCAGTGCCTCTCTTATAAAAAGAGCCACATCCCCAAGGAGGTATCATCAGGCTGTGACCTGATTGACACATTGGACTCTACCTCTACACTTTCATGCAGGTTCAAGTTAACATAAAATCTAAACATCAGAATAGTCAAAAACAGTTGATGGCTCTTATCTTTGGCTGTCTTCCTATATTTTTTACCAAGAATTGAAAAATCTCTTAAAATAATATTCAGAGTGAAAAAAATATTGACCTGGGGATCTGAAATCTCTTTATTTTTATGTTTCCATTTTCAAAACATTAAGTTACTTTTATTTTAAAATAGCATGCCAAATATAATTTCATGTTTATAAGGCATTTGTAAGTCCATGTTTTGATCTGCATATATTCATAGGAGGATAGTAGATTTATTCACATAATTTTAATTAGAGTTGTCTTTATGATTATATTTGTGAAAAAATTAATTATTTTCTGTTCTGATTTTTTTATAACTGCTTAAAATTGTATAATTATGATTTGTGTTAAGCCAGAATGACTAGAGAAGCACATTCAATGACACTAACATATGTAGGAGAAAGCTTTATATCAAAGAGTAATTGTGCCTCAAGAAAACAGTCCAGTGGAATAAGTCCAATAGTCGTCCATAAATCCTTCTTCAGACTCACACAGTCTCTTGCAATGATATAAAATGCAGGAAGATCACAGGTCAATGGGTGCAAAGTCTGTGGATCCACTGGCAGTGCTGGTGTGGGTTTCCACATGCCTCCTGTGGCTCTACAAGTGTGACTCTCTAGCAGGGAAGTGAAGCAGGAAAACAAAGAGACTCTCACACAGCTCAGCATGGCTCCGCATGGCCTACCAACAGGAAGACAAAGGCAGAGAAAGTTCCCAGAATCCTCATGAGAAGACCATGCCCACACAGAGGCATCATCAGGCTGTAATCTGAATGATTGACGGGCTAGACTCCACCCCTACACTTAGTTATCAAGTTGACATGAAATTACGCAACTACCACCTCATATGTCCTTAAAGGAAAATAAATGGCTTTCCAAAGAATTAAAAAAAAAATTGGTGAGTGGCACCAAACAAAAAAGACTATACATTGCTGCTATTTTAGGTGCCAATGAGCCAGTTCTGAATTATATTAATGTACAGAATGAAACACTGCCCAGTCCTATGCAAGGTTCACAATTCTTATGTTTGAGATAACTGTCACAGTCACAACATAAATCCTTCTCCATGTGGTTTCTCTCTGGCCCTCTGCTTTACTCAAGGGATTGGCCCCTCCTGACAATATAACTAAAGTACATGAGATGAAGCTTCAGCACCCTCACTTCTAAGGAGAATTCTGGCTGACTTCTGCACTAGTCAGTTTACAGGGATCTCCTACGTACACAGAACTAATCTTTTTCTTGTGGGTTATTATTATTATTATTACAAATTAAGTTGGGGCATTTATCATTGTATTAGGTTGGGTTGTATAGAGAAACAAAACCAGTGACACTCATATATAAATTTTATTACAAGAAGTAAATGGACAACAAGAAGCCATCCCAGTCAAGGCCAGCTTAAGTTCCTGGGTCTCATGCTAACCAAAGCCCTCTTCGAACTCATGTAGCTGCAGACCCATGATGCAGATAGGTGAAGTGGCGTGCAGGAAGATCCCAGGTTCAGGAAGGTCACAGGTAGGTCTGCACCACACAGGTGGGTGCAGAATCATGTGGCGCCAAGGTCAGTAGAAACATAGCAGGGCACCAGCAACTCGTAGGATCAGACAGACTACCTGGGGCCACCCCAGCACAGAATTCCAGCAAGCTGAAAGGTGAAGAGGCAAACAGAAAGGAGGGATCCCCATCGTCTCTCTTATTAAAAGGCCACATCTTCCAGAAAGCATCATCAGTCTGTTTGGCAGGTTGGATTCTACCCCTAGCCAGGATGCTTTATTCACTTAATCCTTGACCATCACAACCATGAACCCTGTATTCAGCATTTAAAACCACTCATCACACACTCGGTATTCTACCCCACCTCCACTCCCCTCCCCTAATTTCTCTTTTCCTTCCAATGGAACTCCATCCTCCCTTTTACCCAAGGCATCACCTGTCAATCTTTTAGTCTTCACCTTCCTTCTTGCTTCAGATTCCCTTCCTTGTATCACTTCCTTGGTAACTTTGAAAATCTGTTCCCTTTGGTGATATATGTCTTTGTTTGGATTTTGATTCTTATAATAATGTCTTTTTGTGATTGACTAACATCACTCAGCAAAATGTTCTCTGGGTCCATCCATGTCAAAAGGTTCTTCGTGGTTTTATCATTGCTTTTTAGCAGTGCATAGTATTCCATTGTGTTGTGTACAAAACTTTTTAACTCCTTTTGACTGTCAGTATTTGTCTTGTTTCCAACTTCTTGATATTTTAGCAGTGCCCCAATGAATGTGAGAGGGCATATGTCTGTTTGTGCTATGACTCATATAGCCAGCAAAGAAATTGATAGATCCTATGAAATTTCTTTTCCCAAATATTTGAGGTAGTTTCATATTGTTTTTCACATGGTTATTATATTTACAGAAGCATCAGTGGGGTATGACATTTCCAATCTCTGACACCTCTGCAGCAATTTTTTAAATCCAGGCTTCCATTATTGGTGTAAACTGTTATCTATTGTTTCTTTGCTTTGCGTCTCCCAGATGACCAAAAATCATGAGCATTTTTTATTGGTTTTTGGCCACTTGGATGTTGTTTTTAAATAAAGCATCTGTTCATGTCTACAGTTTGCTATAGAGTTTAAATATTAGCCCTATCTGTTGTGCCATTGGCAAATATTTTTCCCACTTAGCAGATTCTCTTTGTCCTCATTACATAAATGACTTATTTTAAGGAAGTTCCAGTCATCCATCTTGTCACACACACTGTATTCGAAATCTACATTATATTTGATAATGTGTCTATGCACCGCAGTAAAAACTTTATTTCCTGTTTACTCATTAATGATCTTCATCATTCTGATCCATTGTGTCTATTTTTGTATGTAGGATGAGGTATATGTGAAGTCTATTTTGTACATGGAGTCCTGTTTCATTTTTTTCTGTATTTTTGGGGGGCATCACTGTCCTCTGGTGGTCGTGGGAGCTACCCAACCTTGCTCCTGGAGAGCCACTGCTGGATTTGAACAGCCAAGCCTGTGGGCCGCAGTCCCGCACTCAACCACTACACCACTGGGGCTCAGTCCTTCATTCTTTTATAGATAGAAATTGCTACCATTTGGTGAAGAGACTATGTCTGCCCATGTAATATTCTTTTGCCTTTAGTAGATGGTCAATTGTCTGTAGGTTGACTATTTCATTGATCCATGCAGCTATCATAATACCAGGATATTTTAATTACTGTGGCTTGTGATAGGTTTTTTAGATCAGAAATTAAGAAGCCTCACATATTTTTTCTTAATAAGTTCTTATTTTCTTAATAAGTTTCATAATAAGTTCTTGTTTGTCCTTCCCTAATAAGTGTCTCTTCCCTCTCCTTAAAAATTAGTAACACACCTCTCAAGTTGGGATCTGGATCAGAATTGTGTTGTATTTATAGATTGTTTGGATAATATTGGTACTCACACAGTATTAAGATTCCCTAAACATGACATGGACTGTTTATCCATTTATTTAGACCTTTTTACTTTCTTTGTGTACAGCCTCTGTTTCTCTGGTTAGAGTTATTATTAAGTATATAATTTTATGTAATTATTATAAATGGCATTTCTTTCTTGCTTTATTTCTCAGGGTCCTTTTCATCAGTATACAGAAATACAACTGATCTCTGTATGTTAATCTTGCATCCTGCCAGGCTATCAAATCTTTTTATTGCTTCAAACAATTTTTTGTCCAGTCTTTGTAATTTTATATGTATAAAATCATAGCATCTGAAAATAGTAACAGTTCCACTTTCTTTGTTAACCTAGATTCCTTTATTTATTTATTTTTGTTTGTTTTTAATTGCTTTTGCTTTTGTGGGCATCACTGCCCTCTGGTGGTCGTGGGAGCTACCCAGCACTACTCCTGAGAGCTGCCACTGAATTTGAACCGCCAAACCCACAGGCCACAGTCGCGCACTCAACCACTTATGCCACCGGGGCTCAGCCCAATCTGGATTCCTTTAATTCATTTATTTGTCTAATAACTCTAAAGCTTCCAACACAATATTGAATAAGGGTGGTATCTTGAACATGACTGCACTGAAGTAAACTTTAAAGGGGGGGTTAATAGGTAAAAGCTACTAAATACATGCATCTATATACATACACCCTGGAGTAGGTCCAGCAACTATGGCAGGAGCGAAAGCCAATCCAGCGATACATATGACAGCCAATGAAATAAGAAGGGGAAAGAAAGAGACAAAAAAAGTCACGGGTGGAGGGGTCAGGGGGAGCAGGCACTGACCCACCCTAGGGGACGGTATTGTTTATATCTCCACAGGAGCGGGAGACAGAACAGACTTCAATTTGATGTGCCAAAATGTGAATACAACATACTGGCATGTGCGAGAGAACCAATAGAGAGGGCTGGAGGAGGACCAGTCCCAATCCCAACTATGTGGACACCTCTTTTCCCTCAGAAGAATGCACTGCAGAGGACAGCACTACAATTTAGGGGGCGGTTCATGTCAGATTAGAGCACACTGGAGAAATGCAAAGGAATAGACAGGGATGATGATGTTTCCACTCAGAGTAGACAATGCGCAGGGAAGACCATAGGGTTGGCCCCTCCAGGGAACACAGTGTCCTGCACTAACCATGACACTTCAGGGGGACAACACTGGAGACTCAGTGCAAGAACAGGGGACCGTCTGGCCTCATCATGCTGGGTTGAGGCACTGAGGGCATGCAGCAGAGCAGCAGGGGAAGCTGAGCAAGGAAACACCCGGGGAAATACCAAAAATAAACTTGGAAGACAGAGTGTGCCATCCTATCAAACTCGACTGGAAAACACTACTAAAGCCAGCAAACAGACCTTAAACTATTTATAAACGTTGTCATTTTTGTTAGTGGCTTTTTTTATTGTATTTTTTTGTTTTTTGTTTTGTCATTGTTTTGTTGGTTTTCACTTCTATTGTTGTTTTATTTAGCTTTGCCTTGTTTTTGCACTTATTAATTTATCTGCATAGCTATCTAGATAAGCTAAACAGTATAAATAATTCAGAGATGGAAAAATAGAACCAATGATTCCAGGGGAGTACGTGAGAAGGGGAGGTGGGAGAAAGGAAGAGCAGGTAACCAACCCCGGGACAAAGGAACAAGAAGTGAACTATAATCAAAGGAAGAAAGGTCAGAGGATACCTAGTGGGGATCAATCAAGGGCAATGTAGCAGCGAGGAATTACTAGACCTGAATGAAGGTCAGACAAAACATGATTCATGATTGTGGGACAAGTGAGAAGTAAAAAGAAAATAGAGGAAAGAACCAGGAGGCAAAGGACATTTTTAGAGAACTAAATACAGGCATATACATATGTGTATGTATATATACATATATATAATGAGAGGGGAAATAGAACTATGTACACATATTTATATGTTAAGAATTAAAGTTGCTGATGGACTTTGGGTCTCTACTCAAGTACTCCCTTAACACAAGAACAGTTTGTTTCAACAATCCGGCATTCTGTGATGCTCACCTTCCCAACATGATCACTGAAGACAAAATGGGTGCATAAACACATGTTGTGAAGAAAACTGATGGTGCCCAGCTATCAAAAGTTTAGTGTCTGGAGTCTTAAAGTCTTGAAGATAAACAAGTGGCCATCTAGCTCAGAAGCAAAAACGTCCACATGGCAGAAGCACACCAGCCTGTGTGATAATGAGGTGTCAATGGGATCAGGTGTCAGGAGTCTAAGACCTAAAAATAAAACCATACACTCAAAGTGAATTGAGTGAGGTGGGGTATGAAGTGGAGACCCAGTGCCCATTTGTAGACTTTGAACATTCCCTCACAGAGGGGTCACAGGGAAGAGATGAGCCAGTCAGGGTACAGTATAGCACTGATCAAACACACAGCTTTCGTCTAATACTTTGGTGCTTCCTTCACCCCATTGCAACGACCTCAATTCTACCTTACAAATCAGATTAGACCAGAACATGCAGACTGCTATGATAGCAATCAAAACACAGGAAATTCAGGATAGATAATCTCCTTAGGGTCAACAATGAGTAGAAATATGGTAGGCAGGGTGTGGGGTTCTCTGTGAACTGGACACATGGAGGCAGCCCAACTTGGCAGTGAAGAAAAGCAGGTGGTGGGGTGGGGCCTGCAGGTCCTGCAGTGGGTGAGTATGGAGTCCAAGCACTAGCACTATGCCATCAGCCCAAAGGTGTGAGGGTCCTGGGCATGCCCCAGGGGGGCTCAGCCCACCCTCACTGGGCCCAGGCCCCTCACACCCACCCCCCCGGCATCTCCACAGTGGTGGCCCAGTTGGTTGTCTTACACTTCAGCAGATGGCACTGGGCAGGGTTGTCCTTGGCAAGTCCCTGAGGCCACCCACCAGCTCCTTCTAAGGCTCTCTCCCAAGGGTCCGACAAAACAGTCCCCTCGGTTGTCAGCCACCACCTGGGGCGTGACTCAGGTACCAGGGTTGAACTGGGGTCAAGGGGGCCACTGCCCGCTGAGTGGGCTCTGATCACAGCCAGGTCGAGGTATCTTTCAAGCTGAGATGGGCACCTTCTCCCTCCAGAAACGTCACTGGGAAAGGGCTGGGGTGTTTTGCTGCCACAACTAAAGGTGAAAGCGTCCTATTCGGGGTCACAGTCAGAGATGGAGACTGAGCTGTAGGATTAAGGGAGAGTGGAGGGAGAAAAGGATCACAAGGATCCATCTAGAACCCCCAACCAGGAGGATGAAGAAGAGAAAAGTGGGTGAGGAGTAATGGTGGCTGATGCAAGATATGGGAAAAATAATCTATAACTTACCAAGGGTCGTGAGGTAGGATGGATAGGGGATGGAGGGGGAAGAAATGGGAAGTGGAAAGAGAGTGCTTTGAAAATGATGATGGCAGCATATGTGCAAGTGTGTTTTGTACACTGGGTGAATGTATGGATTGTGATGAGATGTAAGAGCCCCTAATAAAAGTATTTTTTTAACGTGGTATCTTGTTCTCATTCAGAAGTGGAATGCCTTCAGTTTTTCCTTGTTGAGTGAAAAGTTAGCTGTTGTTTTGCACATATGGCCTTTATTGTGTTGAGAACCTTCTCTCCTGTCCCAATTTTGTTGAGTGTTTTTATCAGGAATGAGTATTGGATACTCAACACAGACATTTTTTTTCCTGTAGCAATTGATATATGGTTCTTATCTTTGATTTATGTCATGGATTACATTGATTTTTCTTCTAATGTTGAGCCATCCTTGCATGCCTTGTACAAATCCTTCTGATTTATACCTCTAAGTTTATAAGGGATACTGATTTGTGATTTTATATCTTTTTTGTTTTGTTTTGGGGCATCATTGCCCTCTGTGGTCGTGGGAGCTACCCAGCGCTGCTCCTGAGAGCCGCCGCTGGATTTGAACCGCCAAGCCTGCAGGCCGCAGTTCCACACTCAACCACTTACCCCACCGGGGCTCAGCCCCGTGATTTCATATTTTATATCTTGGTAGTGTCTTTGCCTGCTTTTGATCTTGGGGCTGTACTTGCTTTATAAAATGAATTTAGGAATGTGCTGTACTTTACTGTATCCTGAATTAATATGTGTAGAATTAATGTCAACTGTTCTCGGCATGCATGGCAAAATTCTCTGGATGTCTTTCTTCCCTTTTTGATGATGATGATTTTTAATGACCTGATCTATGTTTTTTCTTTTGTTGTGTTTTGAATTTTCTTAAATCAGTCTGCATTAATTTAATTATGTAAATGAACGCATTTCTAGAAATAGGGCCATTTTATCTTAGCTTTCGAATTTGTTAGAATAAAGGTTTTTGTGAGTGTGGGTCGTGTAGCGGTTCTGCAGTGGATTCCTAACCATAATGTCAGCAGTTCCAAAGGACTGACTGCTCCATAGGAGAAAGATGCAGCATAAAGAGTTACAGCCTCAGACTCTCACAGGGGCAATCCACCTTGTCCTATAGGTTTACTCTCTGTCAGCAGTGACTGGATGGCAATGAAAGTTTTATAGTAATGTGCTGTCATTTTTTTTATTTCATTTGCATTTGTTGCAATGTCAACCCTGTTGTCTTATTCTTCATCCATGCCTTGTTAGTTTTGTTGATCCTTTCAGAGGAACTACTTCATGTCTTGCTTTTTTTTTTCTGTTGTTTTGGTTTGGTTTTCCAATTCATTTATCTCCTCTCTGATTTTTACTGTTTCTTTTATTCCAATAAATAAAGGTTTATTTTGTTATTTTTTAGATTTTGAAGATGTTAGGTAATGGTGTTGGTTTTGGTTTCGTCTTTTTTCTTATGTGCACTTATTTAAGTTGCCTTCTGATAACTGCATTTTCTGTGCCCCAAAGTTTCTAACATACTATTTTTTTTATTCTCATTTGTTTCTAGGTGTTTTATTTATTTCACTCCTTACCTTATCAATTATAAGTAGTTTTTAAGTAGTGATATTCTATTTTCATGATTTCAAGTTTTTATATTTATTATTCTATTGTAGATTTCATAGGATTGTGCTCTGAGAAAATAGGTAGAAAAACCTCAATATTTTTTAAATGTCAAGACTTGCTTTATGACCTAATATGTTGCTTAGTCTAGAGGAGATTCTATGTGCACTGGAGAAAAATGTGTACAGTGTTGCTCTTGGGCAGAGTTTTCTGTATGTCTCAGGAGTTATATCAAATAATTGTGTTGTTAATACTTCAGAATCTTTATTGATTTTCCCTCCAATGACCTATCTCTCCTTGAGAGTGGACTTTTTAAGCTTCCTACTATTATTGTTTTCACTTCTGTTTTTCTCTATAAGAATTTGATTATCATATTTCAGAGGTCTTTTGTTGGTTGTGAATCTATACTTAGTAGGATTATTCCTTCTCATTGTATCCATCTTCATCACCCTGTAGTAACTTTCTTTTTGTTTTATGAGGGATTTTACTTTGAAATCTATTTTATCAGAGATTAACATAGTCACGTCTGCTTTTCTTGGTTGACCTTAGCTTGGTAATTATACCAGGCTTTGATTTTCAGTCTGGTTTTAGGTTTGCGTCTAAGATGTGTTTCTCATTGGCAGCATATCTATGGTTCTTGTTTTCCTCCAGCCTGCTGCTCTCTGTCTCCTGAACCTTGCTTTTAATCCATCAGCGTCCAATGTGTGTGGGTTTGTTGGTGGCATTTTGATGTGCGTGCATTATTAGTTTCTTTGTTTTACCAATATTGTTGTGTTGCTTTACTGTGTTAAGTGTGCTGATGTTTAAGTAGTGGTGGTTTGTATCAATCTTGGGTTTGACTGCTGTATTGCTGATTCTCTGTTGAAATTGTTCCATTTTGTTAGTTTGTTTCTTTCCCAAACTATTTTATTAGAACCTAGACATCATGCCATGCAATAATCCAGTCATATCAAGAAGTGCTGTTCAATTGCCACCACAATAAATTTAAAGCATGTTCATCCATCTTGCACTCCTTGCTTGATATTTTTCCCTATGACCCCTCCACTTCTCTTACCAAAACCTCTAGGAATCCTTAATCTAGTTATTATCTCTATGTTCACCTATCCTGGGCTTCATATACCTAAAAAAAAGAGAAAAATACATAAGATAAAGTCAAGAAGACTACCAACTATAGCAAAATACAACAGAGATCACCCCCCCCTTTTGAAAGCAAAACCAAATCATTTAGTATTTTTTGTAAAGATAGCTTTGCTTTTAAAAATCTATATAATTTCTCTCAGTCTGGAAATACCCTAATTTTTCATTCATAGTTGAGGAATATGTTCTATATAAGATGCTTGTTTGGTAGTTTCTCTTTTTCAGGCTATTATAAATGTAATCCTATCATGTAAGAACATGATAATTTCTGAAAATTCTGGCCATGTACTTATTGTTTTTCTGTCTTGGTAATTGCTGTTTTTTTCCTCAACTGCTGTTAGAATTCTCTCGTTGTCCTTTGCTATTGGATAATTTGACTACGATATGTCTTTTTTTGGAAATCTATCCTGTTTGGGGTTTTCTCAAATCCCTGGTTATCTAATTTATCCTCCTTTATGATGCTAGGAAAGTTATCTTCCAATATTTCTTGTGCTATTTTCTTTTGGGATTATTTTGTTTCATCTTCTTCTGGAATCCCAGGACAATATGGATTTTTCTGCTTTATAATGTTCCATATTATTCTAAGGCTTTCTTTAAATACCCTTACTGTTTTTGTTTATGCTTCTCTTATTTTGGAATCAAGGGATTTATTTTCTTCTTCTTCTTCTTCTTCTTCTTCTTCTTCTTCTTCTTCTTCTTCTTTTTGTCATGAGGCAGATGAATTAATCCCATCTCTGGGTTACCTTGTTGCAGCTGTTAGGGTTGGGGAAGGAGAATTGACTTTGGCATGTTGTCCCAGAAAAGAATAATAGAAATTGCAAACAGAAATGGGGAGGAAGAAAGAAAAAGAAAGAGAAAGAAACAGGAAAAAAGAACTAAATAAAAGGTTATGTGTTTTTGTTTGTGTGTCTGTCTTTTGTTTTCTGTTAGTTGGTTTATTGAAGGTGGTAGGCTAGTTGGTCTTACGGGGCCAAGCAGATGGATTCTGGGAAGACCTTAACTCTAGCCCCAATCCAGGAACAGTTAGTTCTAATAACATAACCCTCCTTGATATTCACCCTCATGTAATGATCACTGAAGATAAGGGTGTGAATACAAAGTGTGATGAAGAAAGCAGATGGTGCCTGGCTATTAATCAGAATAGTGTCTGGGGTCTTAAAGGTCTGCATTTAAACAATCAGCCATGTAAGCAAGAAGTCAACTAAGGCCATATGGAAGAAGCACTCTAGCTAGTGTGATCTGAATATGAAAATAACAAAATTCAAATATGACAAAGGGAGAAGTATCAGAACCCAAATTGTGAATACCCAATTTATAGAAGATATGGAAGACAGTGGGATCCTAAAACCCACCTGCAGAGTATCTAACCAGATTAAGCCACTGGCAGATCCCCTCTCCAAAGGAAAGGGTCACAAACAGCTTTACTATCAGCGAGATTATATTCATGTAATTGAGATTATACTGGATCAAACTAGGTACTTGGTCAGTTGACCTCCCTCTTAACCCAAATTGAAATTGATCTAGGTGCAAGTTTTTCTTGCTGGCTCCATGACAAAAATTTCCTCCCTGGCCTTTAAATATTTATGATGATTTTTTTTGTATTTTTATTACTGTACTATTATTTTATCCTTACCACTTTGTTCTCATTTTTATTGCTTCTGTTGGGTTTTCCACTTTACCACTTACAGAAGGAATAGATGCATACTGATAAGACCTGATGCAGGGAGTTATAGTGAAGGGAGAGGCGGGGACACAGGGAGATTGGAGGGCTCAGGGGAGCAAGCAATGTATGTGGGAGGAGGGAGAGAGCACTAGAAGTGATGGTGATCACACAACTCATTTTAAAAGCAATTTAACCATCTTTAACCACCAAGTGGGGCTTGGGGGAAAATGTTCTTAAATTGATTATAGTAATGATTGTACAACTCTTCTTGATATGACAGAACTATTAAATTGTGTGATATGTGGATTCAGCGGCAGTAAAACTGATAGAAAAACAAACAAAGCAAAACCCTCTATTTGGAGCCCGTCTGCTTTGGTTGCATGATCAAGGCCATTCAATGTCTCTCTTGCTCATTGATGTCATGGGTCTCTTGAAGCCCTGTCAAGATGGGGAGAAGAGCTGGTTTGGTGTGGGTTGTTGTGTCTGAAAGTGAGAGTGAGTACCAGGTCCTGGGAGGAGATTTGGAAGCCACGTGAGTGGGTCAGTGTAAAATGAGTGTCAAAAGCTTGGGAGAGACCACTCTGTGTCCCTGTCACGTCTCCTCTCTTCACTCACTCCTGCACTCTCTGGAATGTAGCATTTTCAATTTGCTTCACTTT
>PVJH01011814.1:0-66677 GCA_004026705.1 Nesogale talazaci | reverse complement strand
GCGAGCTTGTGAGGGGCTGGCCCAGAGCAGACTGGGGTGGCGTTGCGAGCATGGCTTACAGCCGGACCGCCCCCAAGCCTTCCAGCAGACATCCCTCTGAGCCTGCTCTGGCTGCTGGCTCTGCGGAAAACCACGCAGTGCCCCACAAGTGAATGTCCAGTGGGCCTGGTGGCCTGGTCGGACCCTCGGGCACAGGCATGTTCACACCGGGGTCCAGCCTTGACTGAAAGGCTACCTCAGGGTGGACCTGCGTCTTAGACCGGGGGTTGCAACCTCATCGTGGGTCATGTAACTGAGTGCGGGGTCGTGAAAAACAGGGCTGTAAGAAAAGGTTTCTTTTCTTTCTTTCTTTTTTTTTTCTTTGTGTGGCATCACTGCCCTGGTGGGAGTAGGAAACCCAGTCTTGCTCCTGGAGAGCTGCTGCTGGATTTGAACCATCCACCCTGTGGGCCGCAGTCCCGCATTCAACCACTACACCACTGGGGCTCAGCCAGGAAAAGGTTTTTGAATGCTCAGTGGCCCCGAATCAATCCAAACTCAAACGCGGTCCTGAATCCAGGGGCTTTCTGGCAACGCCGACCTGTGCTGCCGATTTCCAGGGTGTGAAGGGGTCTCTAGCTGTTAAGAATCCTTGGTGGGGGGGAGGGGAGAACGTAGAGCCTGTGAGAGCGAGGTCGGATTGGGCTCTCACAGGCCACTCCTGATGACAGCGCATCCAGACGCTCCGCCCTTGGGTTCATGCTGACTTGGGGTGATCGGATGGGACCGGGTAGAACAGAGCCGAGTGTCCCAGGCTGCGATAGAAAGTCTCACCTCTCCCTCCTGCAGCGGCTGGCAGCTTAGAACTGCTCACCTTGGGGTCTGCAGCCCGACTTGTAACTGCTTGGGCCACGGGGCTCCTGAGCCCTGCCCACGCAGCGTGTGCTTTCATAGAGCCACCGCGAGCCCAGGTATACTCCTGCCTGGATGATGGCAGGCACGTGCGCCTCCCTGTGCTGGCGGATGACCACCTTACACAGGTTCCAACTCCCGCAGGTTGAGTTCTATTGCAGTGGGACTCAGGGGACAACAGCCGCTCCAGAGGTTGGACAGGAAGCTCATGGCACAGTGAGATCAGCTGCACATCTGGCCACCTGTCATCAGTGAGAATGGGAGCGGACATGCAGAAACTGCTTCGTCGGTGCAGCGTTTGCCGTGCACATTTTCAATGACGACTGAAATCAACTACAGGACAAAAGAAATAAAATAGCTTTTTTTTTTTTTTTTTTTTAAAAAGGGGAGTGTGGGGTATAGACATCCGACCTGAAGGGGGAGGTCCTGCTCCCGTGCTTATTGACAATAATGCCAGCTCCTTCAGAAGGCAGTAAGGAAGCCCACGAGATGACAGGTATGAACTGCTCTCCAGGTCCAGCACAACTGATGCTGCTGGCATCATTAGGTGGCACAGTGGTTACGAGTTGGGCTGCTAACTGCCAGGTCAGCAGTTTGAAACTGCCAGCCGCTCCAAGGGTGAAAAACGAGGCTTCGACTCCCATAAGGAGTCATATTCTGGGAAACCTGCAGGGGGTGGTTCTGGTGGGTCCCTTGGGGTCACTGTGCGCCAGCACTGGCTGGATGGCAGCCGGTTGCGTTTGAATGTTCTGGTGGCAGCTCTTCTCTCCTGAAGAGTTCCTCTTGCTTGGGACTGAGAGGACCTGGGCAGCCTTAGCACCTCTTGACCGTACTTCCCAAAGTGCCGTCCGACGTAGGGATAACTAATCGGTGCCAGCACTGAGTGGAGCCTGGCAGCCCCAGGAGCAGGACCTCACGGCACACCTGCAGCATTGGCGACCGCCCCTGCTCTCTCTAGGGAAGCTGAGGTCAACCTCTGGAGGGGCTAATCTGACACCTGGCATGAGGTCCTCCCACCGAGGTCCATCTGGCTCTAAGGCCCATGTCCTTTCTTTGGCATAACCCTGTGACGTGGCCGGGCAGAAAGCTAGTGTTTCCAGCTGCCTTGCCTCAGTGTACACTGCAGCAGTTCTCAGCCTGGGGGTCGCACGCAACCTTTTGGAGGTGTCAAACGGCCCTTTCACAGGGATCCCCGAAGGCCCTATTTCCGAGGGTCCTCGGAACCGAGACACTGCTCCTCTGTACCCATCCCCAGGCAGGTCCACTCACATGCAGATGTGCCGGCATACAGGGTCACCACAACCTGAGGGGGGGGGGGCGCGTATGAGGGAGGTGGAGAACCACCGGTTTTCAGATAACAAAACAGCCCCGGCGAGGAAATGTGCCTGCTAGTAGCCAACTCGTGCATTTCTGCTACACATCACGTAGTGTTTCACTTCGTCTGCCTTAAGCTCCATCGGAGCCTGGTGAGCCGGGTGAAGCTGGGTCTGGGGGGGCCTGTCTGGGCCTGTGTTGCTGCAAGGTACCATCCGACCACTCCTGACCCCCAGCGGCTGCCTGGAAAGGGCCCTGCGCACCCTCACAGCCATTGCGATCTTTGAGTCCCTCGTCGCAGCCAAGGTCTCAACCCCTCCCGCGGGGGGCCTTCCTCCCGTTCTTGCTGCCCCTCGGCTTCCCCAAGCGTGGCGTCCTCTCCCAGGCACGGGTCTCTCCTGAGACCACGACCACAGCACGCACGACGAGGATCTATCCTCCTCACGGGAATAGATCGTTGTTTGCTGTTCGAGGGGTGCCGCGCCGACGGAAAAGCTATGTGGACTGGGCTCTGGCGATAACAGTGACCCCAATGCTCAGTAGGCACCTCACCGGTAACCAGCGGACCCCAGGGGTGTCTGAGGACAGGGGGCGCCCCATCAAGTTTATTTTCCAGAAGTCGATCGCCAAGACCTTCTGTCGCACCTTGAGCCGTCAGCTTTTCGTTGGCAGCCAAGGACATGAACTGACTGCACCACCCAGGGGCCGCTGCTCTGTCCCGGAGTCCCATGCCACTGTCAGCCAAGGGCCGGGCTGCGAGCCACAAGGCTGGAGGGTTCCAATCCACCAGAGGCCCTTTGGTAAAAGGATGAGGCTGTTGACACCCGGGAAGATTGACAACCTTGGGAACCCTGTGAGCTCCCAGGGGCTCCGTGGTCATGGGCTGGGCAGCCTCGACTCTGGGCTCACCCAGCCCAGCATGCTCTGTTGCACAATCACATGTAGCGTGAGCATGAGACGCCTGCGCCCCAAGAGGGCAGGGTCTGTCGGGTTTCCCAGTGTCCGGTACGTGGAGCATGCGTGGTGCTGGGTCGTACTCAGGGAACCAGCAATGAATGACCTTGGAAATGTGGGGCTTGTGGGACTGACTCTAGGAGGGACTCGGCTCCTAACGGGTTGAGAGGTGCCCTCCTTGCTCATTGGCTCTCCCTCTCTCCCCGCCTTTCTCTGTCCAGTCAACGGGAGCTACGGCCACTGCACCGCAGGCTCCGAGAAGAAGAGCCTGCTGGACATGGACCTTGTTGAGGGCCTCAACCCGCCCTGCCGCCAAGGCCTCTTCCTCCCCGCGGGAACCCCACCGCTCCGTGGGCACCCCCCAGCCTGCGAGAGACTGCTGCATTTCCCCCACCCAGACAACAGGTATGTGCCCCGATCACCGCCTGAGTCTCTGCCCCAGGGTCCCAGACCCCAAGGGCATCAGTCCGGTCTGCCTGGCTCATGGGACACATGGGGAAACTGAGGCACGGGACGGGTCAGAGCCTGGTCGCACAAAGATGGCTGCCTAGTCTAGACCCCATACCACCTCCTATGCCAGGGCCTCGCAGGACATGCTAAGGGGGCCATTGTTGAAGCGGGCTTTCCCCTGCCAGGCCAAGGGGCTCTCGTGGGTGGACTTGGGGTGGAAAACGTACTTGAGGTGTCTGAGTACCCCAGAGGGGACAGGACTCTGCTCAGGTTGGTCCCCAGGAAGCATTGCCCCGCCAGGGACCACCTGTCTTAGTGACCTCGCTCCACACCGAGGGGAGAGACCACAGCAGGCGCTTAGAGCGGGCATTTCTGTGCTGCAAGCTCAGGGGGTGGGGCGTCTGTGTTCCTGCTGTGGCTTAGGGAGAGGAGACCTGCCCTCATCTGTTTCTTCTGATAGCTGGCCAATACTCAAAGCTGCGTCTGCCTCTCCATGGCTGGCCTCTTCCTGCCCTGTGGGTGCCCTTGGGTCCGCTCTGCCCCCTTTATGCCTAGAAGATCTGGAACCCACCCCACTCCAACATCACCGACTGAACAGAACCAAGGACGTGTATCTCCACACTGGCTCCCGTTCACAGACCCTGGGCCAGGGCTTCCACACAGACCACTGCCCCATCCGACCATTGCTGGGACACTTCCACCACATCCACCTCTAGACAGACGCTCCATCTGATCACATCAGGCTGGGACCTGCCTCCGTGTCGTCTACAGAGGTGTTCAGACATACACAGGGCTCCGCGTGTGCCCACCCAGTCCCACTGAGGAGGATTGCCGGCCTGGCGGGGGCCAGAGATTCAGAAAATGGCCACGCTGCCCACTTGTTCATTCATTCACCTGCCATTGACCAAAGGCCAGCTGTGTGCCAAGCAGGCAGCCTCTTCAGAGTGCTGAAGAGCGAGGGGGTCACTTCGAGGACGAAGATGAGCCCCATTCAAGCCTTGGTATCTTCGGTCGCTCCCTCTGCCTGCGGAAGCTGGACATCGGATGAGGAAGACCGGAGAAGCGTGGGTGCGTGTGATCGGAGGCGCTGCAGAAGAACATGGGAGGATCGTGCCCCACCGGCAGGACGAGCTGACCCATCTCTCAGATGAAGGACGGCCAGCGTGTTCTTTAGAGGCAAGGATGGCAAGCCTTGGTCTCACAGACTTTGGACGCATCGCCAGGAGGGGCCAGTCCCTGGAGAAGGACGGGTTTGGTGCAGTGGGGGGGGGGCAGTGAAAAAGAGGAGTTCCTTCAACGCGGTGGATGGATCCAGTGCTGCAGCAATGGGTGCAGGCACAGGACCCATGGTGGGGAGGGCGCAGAACTGGGTCGGCGCTGCACAGGGTCACTGTGGGTCAGAGCCAACTCACGGCGCCTGGCACAGCTGTACTGAAGCAGGTCGCCGCTCCCATCTCCGCAGAGCAGCTGGTGGACTCCTTTTGATTTGCAGCTGGAGCACGTACCCAAGGCACCAGGAGCGCCCCGCCCCACCCTGCTTAGGCTCTTGCCCAGCTGTGCCCACGGAAGCCCACTGTCTCGAGGTCAAAGCCTACGGTGACCATGAGAACGCTGAGGAAACTGGGCATTCTTTTTGGCGACGGTGGTGGTTTTACAGCAGATCCAATCAGGACCCTCATCGTATAGAATATCTTTAGACAATTGAAGACACCCATGGCCGGTCTTCCGCAGGCACCCGATGCCAGCACCCATTTCAGTCACTTGCACCCTGCCACCCCACAGAGCCGAGTGGATCTGGCATGTCTTGTTTCGGTGTCATTGCATCAGCCCAGCTCACAGGACTTGGTCTGCAAAGCAGAACAAAGCTTCGCCCACCCCGCGCCATCACCCCAGTCTTCCCCGCCCGTGCCCATTCTTGCAGCCACCGTACCGACTGACCCAGTTCACGGGGAGTCTTCCCCATTCTCACTGCCCCTCCCCTTCGCCAAGGATGGTGCTTTCTCCAGAGACCGGCCCCTCCTGACCTCTCGCCCCAAGTCTCTGAGCAGATGTCTGGCCATGCCCGCTGCTAACGAGCACCCCGGCTGCACGTCCTCTGAGGAAGACCTCTGCATTCTTCCCAGAGCCACGGCACTTAAAATACTCCACACCACCTGTGCAGCTCAAACCAGGGGTGGGGGGGGAGAGGGGGCGCTTTCCCCTGTAGACTGTCTCCTCATCCTAAAGGAGTTCCCGGTCATTGATCTTACCCCCAGTCTCAAGCTATACCTGCCCCCTCCTGCTTGCTACCCCTTCCTCAGTCCAGGCCCTTCCTCTACTGCCTGGATTCACACCAACACCCTCCCCCATCACCAGCCTCCTTGCTGCCAACCCAGCATTCTCATCCTGGTCCCAACAGCTCCCGCATGCTGACCCCCGTGTGCACGTCACATCAGCATGAGGACACCCAGGTCCCACACGCAATACTCTAACTCACTTAGCCCAGAACACGCACAGGGAAGGTGAGCCCAGAGTGGTGAGGGTTTTTGACTAACAGCAGGGCCTACCGTGGCTCCCGGCCCCCACCTGGGTCAGGAGGCTGTCTTGTGAAGTGAGTTCAGGTCCTGGAACCCTGGGTGGTCCTTGGGGACAACTTGCCGAACCTCTGAACCTCTTGGAGTGCAGGAAGGACGCAGAGTGAGCAGCCTCTCCACGGGGCTGGGCGGGCCCTGAAGATGTGCCTCCTCCCTGCCTGGCCCAGCTTCCTCTGCCGCCACACCCAATGCCCTTTTTCCAGAGGGGCTACCCACATTCACATCCTCAGGCCTCACCCTTAGGAGACCTTCCTTTCCCCTTCTGTTCCTATCCATCCACGGCGCTCCACTGTCCCCTCGGAGGGCTGGTCTCCACTGACCCCAGTAGAAGGGGGAGCTGCTCTCCGAGAATCATCGCCGCGTTTTCTAAGCACTGAGTGAAAGCCCGTGGGGCGAGACTGCTGCCCTCAGACCAGCCTAGAGCCAGGGAACCCAGGGCACAGGGGACCCACAAAGGCTGAGGAGAAGTCAGTTATTCCAACATCAGCAGATCCCCCCCCCCCCCCCCCCCCATGGCCAGGAAGATGAGCAGAGCACTTGAACCCCTGAGACCGAGGACGTCATCGTGGTCAAAGCTGCAAAGGAATGCCGTGGCCCATGGTCCGTCACCATCATCTTCTAGAAGAAGCTGGCCGTTCCTGACAGCCGGCTACGGTGGGGCCCCTAGGCCTCACCTCAAACATCTCTTGGGCCAACATCCTGCCGTGGCCCCCGGGTGCAAACGGCTGCCTGACAGGCTGCAAGGTTGGCCGTTGGAACCCCTTCCCTCCTCGGGGCCTTGGGCAGCAGTCGTGGTGACCAAGCCCCAGGGCTGCCCTACAGAACAGCTCCAGTCTGTATGCGTGGTGTCTCCAGGAGTCAGAATCGACTTGCAGCCCTGCGGTGACCCTCCCTGGGGTCAAGCAGCGGTTGTTTTCAGGAGAACCAAGCATGGGAGGCACTTGAGCTGCTCCCTCCCAAGCCGGCTTGGTCGGGAAGTGCGTGGGTGAGGGCATGACCGCATTTTGCCCCAGCCTGCTCCATGTGAACGGAGCAGAGTGCCTGGCTGGAAACCAGTGTGCCATGGATGTGACGAGGCTCACAGCCTTGGCAAGCCTAGCCCTGCCCACTGCGCCAGCCCCCCCAAGAGAGTCGGTCTGATGTGGCCAGTGAGGAGGAGAGGGGTCCAGGAGGACAAAGCGGCTTCCCCAAGTCTGCACCATGGAGGCACGGGACGTGGCTGGAACCCAGGTCTGCACCACAGGTGCATGGGAAGTGGCTGGAATCCAGGTCTGCACCATGGAGGCATGGAATGTGGCTAGAACCCAGGTCTTGGGATTCCTAACTGCTGCTTCCACCTGGCCTGTCTCTCCCCTCCCTGTTTCAAATTGCAGCTTTGTCTAACCAACGAATGCATCTCTTGGTATCTGGGCAGACCATGCTAGGACGTCTTCCCAAGGAGCTTTCCCTCACCTGTTCTCAGGAGTTCTCCCCTGTCAACCCCCAGCGCACCGACATGGACAGCGGGACCCTTCCAGGAACCCCAAAACAGTGAACACTTTACAGACTTCAAAAACGTTTCCACAAACTAAGGGGCGTGCAAGTGGAAGGGAAACACAAGCTGAGCCTGGATGTCCCTCAAATTGTGCATCAAAGTGGTCTTTCCCAGGACCCACTGGTGTGGGGGCGTGAGGAATGGTGGCCTCCCACCCAGTCAACACATCAAGCAGTGACTACCAGGCCACAGTGACCCTCACACAGCCCTGTGTACCCACTGCCGGGCCCCCGCAGCCCCTGGCCTGCATAGACACGGACCTCCAGGGCTGTGAGCAAGGCCAGTCCTTAGGGCAGGGCAGGCTGGCCGTGATAACCAATCTTTGAAAGAAGACTACCGGGGGCTGAGTTATATGCCCTAAAGCATTCACAGAATCAACAAGGCCGCCATGTTTAACTCAGTGACGTGGGATACGTTCTGCATCTCATGTGACCCTTCCCCAATTATCCCACCATAGGAACATGCACTCCATGTCCCTGAAGCAAATGACCCCCGAGCCCCCATAACCACTCATAAGCTCCAGTGTCCACATGTTCGCTTGCAGTGTGTGAGCGCACTCGAATCATGTCTGCTCTTCTCTTACGGTCGGATTGACATGCAGTGCATGTAGCCGTGTTGGTTCTTGGCCGGAACCCACGTAGTGCGCTCAGCCAAATGGTGAGGAAGAGAACAGGATGCGATTCCTCCTGCTGATTAAGATAGCCCTGAAGAAGGAGCCTTAGTGGCGCAGTGGCTTAAGCATTGGCCTCGGGCTGAGAGGCTGGCCGTTCCAACCCGCTAGCCCTCCAGCCACCCCACCAGGGGAAGATGAGGACCGGATTCACTGCATGGGAGGGGCCGTGGAGCGGTCAGCCACACTCCAGGGCAGTGGGTTGGGTTGGGGCTGAAATACTCCTTTGGCGTGTCCAGGATCGGGCACCTGGGTGGCGTAGTGGGTCCTGTGTTGGGCTGCCAACCCCCAGGGCAGCAGTCCAAACCCACCAGCCTCTCCGAAGGGCCAAGACGAGGCTCTCTGCTGCCCTGTAGAGGGACAGTCTCAGAGCTAGCCTGTGAGTCCGAAGCAACTTGATGGCCACGCGTTTGTTCCTTCGTCTGTGGGTGTCTGTGACCAACAGCTGGCCTTGGGGAGGAGGAGGAGGTAGCAACCCTTCTGGGCTTTCTCCGCAGCGCATGTCTTTGTTCAGACCCTCCCTCCCTCCTTCCTCGTGTCTGCTCTCTCCCCCTCCAGTCTCTGGGGCCTATCTGTCTCAGCCTCCTGCTCTGGCCGTGGTCGCCTTCCGCCTTCAGGCCCCCTATCTGGGCCTCCACCCCCAGCCCACCCTCACGTGAGCTCTCCGGCTCCTGTCTTTCAGATCACCCAGACCCCAGGCCGCGTATGTGAATGGTGGCCTCACCCCCACGCAGCACATCAAACAGGAGGTCCTGCCCGACTACCAGGCCATGGTGGACCCTCACACACCCCTGTCTACCCACTGCCGGGCCCCTGCAGCCCCTGGCCTGCACACAGACATGGACCTCTCGGGCCGAGGCCTCGCCCACCCTGCACCTGCCTGCTACCTTCTGGGCAGTGAGCCCAGTGCTGGCCTAGACCCTCCCCCCGAGGCCCATCTCCCTGAGGGCAGCCTGAAGCGTTGCTGCCTCTTGGGCCTACCCACCACCTCCTCGGCCTCCCCGTCCCCCTGCATCTCCTCCGAGGGCCTGAACATCACCTCCATCATCCGCTCCTCCCAGACGGCGCTGGTCACCTGTGTGAACGGACTCCGGAGCCCCCCTCTGCCCGGAGAACTGGGGAGTCCGCCCCGGCGGGCCCGGCCCGGCCCCGCCACCATGGACAGTCACGAGGGCACCTTACAACTGGAAGCTTGCCGGAAGGGGGGCTCCCTGAAGCAGGAGCCCGTGGACGAGTTCTCGGAGCTCTTTGGGCCTCACCAGCAGGGTCTGCCCCCCCCCTACCCCGTGTCTCAGTTGCCCTCCAGTGCGGGCTTGGGAGGCTTGGGGCTGGGCCTGGTGGGCAGGACGGGCGGCGGGCGGCAGGCCTGCGGCTGGGTGGACTGCTGCGCAGCCTACGAGCAGCAGGAGGAGCTGGTGCGGCACATCGAGAAGAGCCACATCGACCAGCGCAAGGGCGAGGACTTCACCTGCTTCTGGGCCGGCTGTGTGAGGCGTTACAAGCCCTTCAATGCCCGCTACAAGCTGCTCATCCACATGAGGGTCCACTCCGGCGAGAAGCCCAACAAGTGCATGGTGAGTCCTCGCCAGCGGGACCCGGGCCACGCTCCAGCCCACCTGCCCCTGGCAGAGCAGCACCCTGGGCGAGCCGCTGGGAGGGGATGCAGGCTGAGAGGGCGATGGTCACTGGTCAGGATGATCGGTGCACCTGGCAGGGGGCCCCCCCTGCACTCCCCAAGTGCTGGTGCCCTCCTGTGCCTTTGTGAGCCAGCAGAGCTGGGGTCATGCAAACTAACAGACGGTCAGACTGAGGGTTCCAGCAGTCAACACCCACATGTGCGCACGCACACACACACACACACACACACACACGGTAACTGTGGGCACGTGGACCCCTGGCACCTCTGACTGGCCAGCCCAGGGCTCTGATTTCCCTGTGTTGGAAATCTGCATCCGAGGCTGGGAACACAGCCTTCCCTCCTGGCCTCCACCTAGCTGCTGTGCCCAATCTCTAGGTCCAGTGTCTTACCTGGGGAGGCACCTGCCTGGGCCAGGACTGGGGGTGTGTGCTCTGCGTGGTAGAGGAGCTTGGGCCACCAAGGCCATCACTCGGTATTCCAACCTGTTAGGACATCAGAAGAAGCAGTGTGTCTGCTTTGAAGGAGCCAGTGTCCTGGCCAAGGTCATACCTAGTACCCTGGTCAACATCAAGCCTTACACATTTTCCAACGTTGAGCCCTGCCTTCATGGAACGCACAGTCAGGGCTAGGGTCACACCGAGACAGACACACACCTTGGAGACACTGTGGGGTGAACCAGTGTCCCTGAGCAAAACCTAGGGCAGCGCACGGAGCGGGCAGGCAGGAGGCAGGAAGCATGAGCAGCCAGCAGCGTAAGCCAATTCTCCGGGGGCCAGGTGCTGCTCTTGGGGTCCCTATGCTGGTGGAGCAGGGATCTGAGCCTTGGACCGGATGTGGCTCATCAGCTTTAAGGAGGCTGCGCCTTGAGGGGGTGAGGCATGAGGCAGGGTGATGGAAGTAGGAGGAGCCCTAGAGTGCCGTGGGGAGAGGCCGGTCCGAGCTGGCTGAGAACATGACCTTCTTGTGTGCCATTGGGCTGAGAGAGTTGGGAGGAAGAGCAGGTGGCTGGGCTGGTTCCAGGGGTGGGTGGGACGGTGGGTTTGAGGTCTTGTAGCATCTGGTTTGCTGACAGGTAGGTCCCTCCCCGGAAGGGGGTGTTTTCAGGCCAGGCAGGACTGCTGGACACCGGGCTACAGAGGAGCCTTTGCCTCCCTTGGAGACCTGGCAGTTGCTAAACCTCATGTAGCCCGTCCTGCTCTGCTGTGGGTGACTCAGGACCTGAGCCCCGGCGTGGTGTGGCCAGTGGCCTGTTCACACTAGAGTCACGTGTGCAAACTCAGAGCAGCAGGGATGGACAGTGGGCATCTTGCAGACAGTGTTGGGCTATCCCATAAGCAAGGGAAATAGGGCCTTGTGTTCACTAGCCTGTGGTATAGTTTCCCTTCTTCCCACCACCCCCAAAGCTTCTGCTTCTGTGTCCCTCTCTTTCCCAGCATGAGAGCACCTTCCTACAGAATCAAAGCCTCTTTGCAGATTTATAGCACCTGACGGGCATGGGGTACTCAGTAAACAGAGTAAGCTCAGGCCTGCCTGCGTTTACTTACTACCTTACTGACCAGGTACTCTGTCCCTGCTTCGAGATTACATCGGACTTCCCTGGCCATTCTCAGGTTTGGAAGATGGAGGCTCAGTGTGTGGGCCAAGGGGCCCAGGTGGCTCAGGGAAGTCTTAGGTGCTCTCTCTAGGTTCATTCCCCCTGTACCAGCAGCCAGGGTGTCATTCCACTCAGTGAAGTCTACACCCAGCTTGTGCCTGGGTCCCCAGAGGTACGCCCAGCAAGGTTCTTGCTATGGTGGTCTGAGCTGGGGCTGGAGATGAGTGGCACACCCTAGGGTGGAGTCCAGAGGGCTTCCCAGAGGAGGTGTCCCCCCAGCCTCTACCTCCACTCACCCATGATCGTGCTCAAACTCTACAAATATCCTGTCAAACCCAGGGGTTTTATAGGCGAGGAAACAAAGGGTTGGTGGAATCGGTGGACCTGATAATGAACCTATCCACAACAGAACAACGCTCCCCCATGTCCTGCGCCATCCCCACATGTGTTCTCGGGTTAGAGCCCCTTGGCAGTCACTACCAATCTGTTGCATCGAGGGTCTTCCTCTTTTTCCCTGCCCCTCCACTTTAGCAAGCATCATGTCTTTCTCCAGGGATTGGTCTCTTCTGATAATGTGGTCAGTGTACCCGAAATGAAATCTCACCCTCTCTGCCTCGCAGGAGCATTCTGGCTGCAGTTCTAATACAGACCCGTTTGTTCTTTTGGCAGTCTGTGGTACTTCAAGTATTTTTTTCTCTTACACCACAGTTCAAATCCATCAGTTCTTCTTTGGGCATCTGCATCCAGTGTCCAATTTTCACATGCATATGAGGTGATCGAACAAATCAGGACGGGGTCAGGTGGACCTCAGTCCTAAAAGTAGCATTCTTGCTTCTCTGTTCTCTACAGAGGGCAGCAGGTTTCCCCCAAAGCAATGTGTGGTGTGATCTCCTGACCACACCCTCTATGAGCCTTGGTTGTGGATCCAAGCAAGATGAAATCCTCGACAACCTCCATCATTTCTGCATTTATCATGATGTTAATTATTGGTCCAGATGTGAAGATTTGGGGTTTTTTTACATTGAGTTGTAATTCACACTGAAGGATGCTATCTTTGTGATCTTTATCCGCAAGTGCTTCCAGGTCTGTGCTTCAGCAAGCAAGGTTGTTCTATGTGCACATCACAGGTTGTTAGTAGGTCGTCATCCAATTATGATGCTTTACTTATTCATAGAATCCAGCTTCTCCACTTAGCTGTTTAACCTATAGATTGACTGAATATGGTGAGAGGATACAACCCTGACACACATGTCTCCTGACTTCACGTCACTCAGTATTCCCTTGTTCCGTGCACACAGCTACCTCTTGATCCATGTCCAAGTTCCACAGGAACACAATGGGGTGTCCTAGGATTCTCATTCTTCCAGAGCCATCCATCGTTTGTTAGGATCCACCCAGTCACATGTCTTGGCATAGTCCATGGAATGCAAGCCAACATCTTTCTAGTCTTCTCTGCTTTCAGCCAAGGTCCCTCTGATGTTGGCAATGCTACTACCCCTGGTTTCTGAATCCGGCCTGGACTTCTGGCAGCTCCCGGTCAATGGACTGCTGCAATCACTGTGGGAGGATCGTCAGCAGAATGTTCCTTGTGTGTGCTATTAGTGAGGGTGCTCGATAGACTCTCTCAGTATTGCAACTTGAGGCTTGACCGCTTTCTTTAGTTCTCAGTCAAGGTATGCCGAGGGTGTTCCTCCCTTGGGGTTTTCTGTAGCTCGATCTTTGTTCATCCCATTGGAATCTTCAGCTTTGTCATCTTCTCAAGCTGCCCTAGGAGCTTTCTTTCAGCTCTTTGACGCCATCATTTCTTCCCTTTGCCTTACCTGCTCTACGATTAAGAGTCCGTTGCAGAGTCTCTTCTGGCATCCGCGTTGATCTTGTCTCTTTCCGCTCATGTGTGACCCTTTACTCTCTTTATTTAAGTTCTTCTTGAAGTCATCCCAGAGCTCCTCAGGTCTTCTGTCATTAGCGTCTGATGTGTCAAATTCGCTCTTGAAATTCAGGTGGGATCGACTGAAGATCACATGATGACTCTTGAGGACTTGTTCTAACTTTCTTCCACTTCGACCTGAACTTACAGATGAGCAGTCGATGGTCTGTTCCACTGTTGTTCTCTGGCCTGGTTTTCACTGTTGATGCTGAGCTTCTCCAGGGTCTCTTCCCTCCAAACTCAAAGCCAAACTCACTGCCCCAAGCCAGTCCTGACTGTTGGTGGCCTTAGAGGACCGGGTGGAACTGCCCCTGTGGGTTTCCGAGACTGTAAATCTTTATGGGAGTAGAAGATCTAGTCTTTCTCCCACTCTCTTCCCACATATGTAGTCGATTTTGTTCCTGTGTATTCCATCTGGAGAATTCCATGTGGTGAGGCATCTTTTGTGTTGCCATAAAAAGGTATTTTTGATGACGATGTCACTTGTGTCATTCTATCATGTAATCTCCAGCTTTGTTTCTATCAACAAGGCCATATTTTCCAACTTCTCTTTGTGTCCAACTGTTGCATTTCAATTGCCAATAAATACCAATGCATCTCGATGACATGTTTGGTCAACTTCAGACTGAAGACATTGGTAGAATTCTTCAATGACTGCATCACTAGCTTTAGTGGTTGGCACATAGATGTGAATCATAGTTATATTGACTGGATTTCCTGGTATGCAGGCCAATATTCTCCCCTCACAGACAGCACTGTACTTCAAGATAGATCTCGAAATGCCCTTTTTTGTCGATGAATGCAACGCCATTCCTCTTGACTCCGCCATTCGCAGCAGTAGGCCATATGACTGCCTGATTCAAAATGATCCAAACCAGTCCGTTTCAGCTCCCAGACTCCTAGGTCCTTATGTGCTACTTCATTCTTGACAGCTCACCCTAGACGCACGCTTTGTGCAATCCCAGTTCCAATTGACGTTTACGGCAGTGTCTTTTCACGGTCAGCTCGACAATTCTTCCTCAGTCACATGCTGAGTGCCTCCTGACCCCAGGGTTCATCTTCTGGCACCGTCTCTGACGACGTTCATGTGGTTTTCAATCGCTGACAATAGCCCTCGGCTAGCCACAAGCATTTCAGCGGCTCATTCCTCTGACGTAGACAGCCGATTCCTTCTTCGTCGCCTGGTCTTAATCCAAAATCTCTGTGAAAGCCTGTTCATGTTGGGTGACCCAGAGACGTTAGTTCCAGCATCAGGGCAACACACAAGTCACCACAGGATGACCAAGTGCCATGAAGCCCATCTTAGGCTTCATAGACACCGAGGCTCAGGGTCAGGGAGTAGTTTGTTCTCCAGGCCACATTGCTGGTGAAAGGCAAACCCCCACACTAGCCCACCACTAGCGCCTTTGACCCGTCCGAGTCCGAATGACCAGACAGAGGGCTCCCTAGACTGTAAATCTCTTCAGGGGCCAACAGCCTCAGCGCTCTCCCGCAGAGCAGCAGGTGGGTTTGAACCGGGGACCTTGCAGTTGGCAGCCGAAGGCTTACCCTGCTACATCAGGGCTCCTCAAGCCAGGACAGCAGTAGGCATGATAACAGTGAGACTTGTGAGGCGGAGTTTTGAGCTGCCCGTCCAGGTGCACTGACTCAGAATCTACTTTTCCACAAGATCCCCAGGCGATTCTTCTGTAGACATAATTGTGATAATGCTAAGAATAATAGCAATTAAAAATAACTCGTGGTTACCCAGCTAGGAAGCAGCGGAGTAGCGTTTATACCCACCTTTCTCTAAACTAAAAGGCCCTGGGACCTGCCCACGGATTCCTCTGGAGTCTCAGGGCCGGCCCTACTGGGTGCCACCATCTGGAGGCCCGCATCACTTTGAGAGGGGCCCCCTCAGCTCCCTTCCCGGGACTGCGGGGCCTATGTGATCGAAGGGAACGCTTCCCTGTAAACTTAAAAATTTCTTATGACAGGCTTCTGCTACCAGGCGCTGTAATAGACAAAGGAATTTTGGACCCGGAGCCTCTAGAGGACAGGAAATAGATGAGACATTTTGATGGAAGAGTCAATGGCCCACTAAAATAGCAGTTAATCCTTTTATTATCTTTCCAGCAGCCATTTCCACGGTCCTTTCATGAGGTAAGCCTCCCCCCCGCCCCCCACCCGCCCCAACCAACTCTGACACTCCAGTCTGTCTGTCCACACAGCTGGTTTAAATTCTGCCGCCTGAGCCTCTGCTCCTCCTGTGCCAGTGCCCAGAGGGGCCGGGCTCCTCTCTGCCCAGGCACCGCTGCCCGCCGGCCAGATCTCCCCGCCTGCGCTCTGCCCGCGGGTCCACGCCATCCGGAGGAAGCTGGCCAATCTCTTTGCAATATCCTGTTGCGTTTCTTACAAGCCCGAGTCGTCTTAGCCTTAGTAAATGTGGGGTCCCCTCCGCATTGTGAAAGTGAGGCTTCGTCCAACCCCGACGCGGACGCCACGCCTCAAAGACCTTAACTTTGCCGAGGTTAATTTCATGCTTTCTTCAGACAGTTCGGAATGCTGATGGTCTGAGGCAGGAGAAAACAGCAGACACGTGGCTTGCTTTGCTCCCCAGCAAGAAAAAGGGAGTGCAGAAGGGGAATTTCTCTGACTTGGAGTGAAGCCCTTTTCTACCTTAAGCTTTCTAAGTCACACTGATTGCAAGAACAACCTTTTACTTGGATGAGGAGTGTGTTAGTCCGGGCAGACTAGAGAAGCATATTCATAAACATTCATATGTGTGTAAGAAAGAGCTTTGTATACAAGAGCAGCTGTACACTAAGAAAACATCCCAACCTAGTCCAGTCCAAGGTCAGAAGTCCTCTATTAGCCCATCGGTTCGATACCAATCTATAAGTCCTCTTCAGACTCTTGAAGCACATGCCATGACACCGGGACAGTCACAGGCCAGGGGGTGCAGAGTCTTGTGCATCAGTGGTGGTAGAAGCATCTCAGCGCTGGCAGCCTGTGACTCCTTCAGTTTCCAGGGCTCTGGGTCTATCAGCATGCCGCCACGTGTCTCCTCAGCTCACTTACCGAGGGAGGGAGAGATTTCCCAGAACTCTCAGAGGAGAAGGCCATGCCCACACAGAGGTCTCGTTGGCTTGCTCCAGATTGACAGGCTAGACTCCGCCCCCTAGGCTCTTAATCCTCAAATCGACACCCGATTTGGTGATTGTCACAAGGAGTCTTTCAACAGTGCAATGGCCAGGTGTGGAATCCCACAGACCTGTCTCGCTACCTCCCTGCTGCTTTGTGACCTCGTGCAGGTGACTTAGCTTTTCTGAACCACACGATGGGTACTTTATTGCCATGAGAGTAATCTGCCTTTTGACATGACTGCTATTAGCATGAACGGAATGACATATGGCGATGACAATAGCCCCATGGCCACGCAGTGGGTCTGACCCGGGGCAACCCTGTGCATGACAGCGTAGAACTGTTTCTCTGGCTTTCTGGACTATAATCATTTCTGAAAAAGAATTGTTAGTGCGATAGCATCAGTTGATTGAGCCGTTTCCCCGACTTGGGGGGACTGTTAGTAACTTCTCTGCCCTGGTGGCATAGTGGTTATTCACTGGGCCACTCACTGCAAGGTCAGCCGTTGGAAACCGCTGTCTTCTCCATGGGAAGAAAGACTGGGCTTTCTGCTTCCAGAAAGAGTCCGAGTCTCATAAGCTCACACAGGGCAGTTCTACCCAGTCCTGTCAGGTCGACTCGAGGGCAGTGAGTTTCCTCCATCTTAATGCTTATAACACATAATAACGTTGTGTTGTTATGGTGAGGCTCCGAGTTCGACTCTCCTACGTTATATCGTAAGTGCATTCCCTGGGCGCGCTGGGTCTTAGTTGCCTCCTCTTTAAAATGGGGGTGAGACTAGTAGCTGGAGCTACATGCAAGTTACCGTATGCACGTGCTTAGAGAAGTGTTGCCATATTGGAAACGCCCATTAGAGGGTCCCTGTGAGTCCATCTTGACTCAATGGCAGGGCGAGGTTTAACCAGTCACTGCATCCTGGTCTGTGTACAGGTTCCCCGCACTCAATAAAACAAAACCAAATTCATTGTTTCCGAACTGATTCTGACTCACAGCAACCCGACAGGACAAGGTACAACGACCCCTGTGGGTTTCCAACTCTTTAGAGGGGTCGAAATCCTGGTGGCTTCAAATGGCTGGTTCTGGGATGCCTGTTCTTCACCATGTTCCCTGTCGTTTGCTAGGATTCACAGTCCAATGTCTTGGCATAGTCAGTGAAACACAGTCAGACTCTTTTGGGAAGTCTCCCTGTAGCCAAGAGCTATCAGCCATCAGCCATGCTAACCTTTGTTGCATGTCTTCATCTGAATCCAGCGTGGATTTCCGGCAGTTCCCAGAAACTGTACTGCTGCAGCTACTTTTGACCTTCCACAAAATTTTACTTGGATGAGATATTACCGATATTGCTCAACAATTTCCACATTCTTTGGAATGGGCACAAATATGGATCTCTTCCAGCATTTCTTGGCACAGAGCGCTTCCGGTGGTGCACTTAGTGAAACATTCCCCTTGGTATTCCATCAATTCCTGGAGTCTTGGTGATCGCTAATGTTCTTCCTTCAGCACCATTTGCTCTTGATCATCTGCTGCTTCCTGTTGTTAGATTTCAACCATTTCTTTTTGATATGGTGATTCCGTATTGTCCTTCCAGCTCTTTGATGCTTCTGCATCACTGAATATTTCGCCCATAGAATCCTTCAGTATTGCAACTCAGACCTGGATTTTTTTTTCCCCCTCCAGTTCTTTCAGCTTGAGATAGGCTGAGCATGGTCTTCCCTTTCAGTTTTCTCATTCGGAATCTTTTTATATTTCATTATAATGCTTTACTTTGCCTTCTCAACGTTCCTTTTGAAGTTTCACTTCATCTTTTTTCCCCCCTATGTGCTTTGGCTACTGTGTGCTCAGTAGCAAGTTTCAGAATCTCTTCTGACATTCATGTTGGCCGTTTCATTATTTCTCATCTTTTTAAATGACTTTGCTTTCTTCTGTTCAGTGTCCTTGAGGTCACCCCACAGCTCATCTGCCCTCCAGTCTTTACTGTTCAACGTGTTGAATCTATTCTTGAGATGGTCTCTAAACTCACCTGGGATCTTCACAAGGCCACTTTTTGGCTTTCATTGGCTTAAATTTCTTCGGCCCTCAGCCTGAACTAGACTGTCTGTTGCACAGTGAGCCAGCCCCTGGCCTTATTTTGTTTAGTGATGCCGAGCTTCTCCATGATCTCTTCCCGCAGATGCAGATGTAGGCAATGTGACTCCATGTGTGCTATTGGGGAAGGGCATTTGCATCGAAGAAGTAGTCGCTCTCAATACATTAGCTCTTGCACTCTCCAGCTTTGTTTCTGTCACCGAGCCCATATGTTCCAACGACTGGGCCTTTCTCTTTGTTTCCAACTTCAAATACTAGTCACTGGTAACGTTGAACACATCTTGATTGCAGATTTATCACTTTCAGAATGATGAATCTGACAGTCCTTCAATTTCTTCATCCCTGGCTTTAGAGGTTGATGCATAAATTTGAAGAATAGTTATATGAACTTGGGTTAGTCTGGATACACTCGAGAAACTAGTCCACAGAAGTTTATATTTTAAAAGAGAGTTTTATATAAAGGGAAAGAGCACACCAAGAAAACATCCCAACCCAGTGCTGCCCAAGCCCACAAGTCCAACATTATCCCATATGTCTGACACCAATCCACAAAGTCCTCCTCCATCTCACAAGACACCCTCATCAACATGCTCTTTCTGTAAGTCTCGGTGCTCTGGTCTGTATAGTGGAGGGGAAGGGACTATTGGAAAGATGGGGTGCTTGCATGCCACAAATGCTCAACCTAGGGTTCTCACAGCCCTGGGCAATTGGTAGCAGGAAAATGGAGAGCTTTCTCTTTACCATCAGGAGTATAGCTGGTTAGCTACATGGTCCCCAAAACTGTGTTCTGCCTGAAGTACAGACACTTCCTGGGCATTCTCCTTCTCTTCCCTTCTCCACCCCTTTCCCAACCTCCTCTCTGTCCCATTCACAACCCACCCCACTCTTGTCTTACCTTCCTTCCATCCCCACCCCTCTGTTTCTCCAAGCAGGAATAGGTGCACCAGCGGCCAAGTGCGTAGCCTAGGTTAAACTTTGGGTTCAAATCCCTAATCTGCCCTCTCATGGGCCGTCATCTGCCATGCGGCTTCTCTGAGCCTGAGCTTCCTTATCTGTGAAGAGGAAGACACAAGGAGAATTCAATGAGCCCAGGCCTATGCAGTGCCCACTTCGTGACCCGGGCCTTGAACACGGGGCCCTGGGTGTGCGCTTCTTTCTGTTTGCTGTGTGGAGAGTGACCAGCCCCCAGCTCTCTCCGCAAGGAGCGTTCGAAGAGCCAGAGGGAGCAGGCACGCGGGCCAAGTTTTGTGAACTCAGCACGGCTTTATGGAATATGAAAAAAATTAAGGCGTAAACACACGCATACACACACTAACTGTCTGAATTGAATTTAAAATAATGAGAGATTGGGGGAGGGGGGTGGAGGAAAAAATAACAACTCTTGAATCTAATGTAAGTGGAATTGAAGTGATTCTCTGATTGGACTAGGAAAGTCAGATAAAATCAACAGGGACTGGCAGACGGGGTCCAGAGCGTGTCCTCCGAGAGCGCCCTGGAAAACGGTCAACGTGGTGATGGAGCACTAATCAGCTCTGGCTCCGCCGGCCGCAGACAGGCTCAAGAGACACTTTTATGTGCCTCTCTGGCACTTCTGCAGTGGCAGGCCTCATGTCTCTGCCTCCCCCTGCCTCATGGGCTGTGGGCCAGATGTCCCTGTCAGGCTCAGACACCCCAAGACCAGGGTCCTCGAGGCAGAGTCTCTGTTGCTCCCTCAAGAGAGGGCCCCCAGGAGGATATGCATTTTTCTTGCCCCCTATCCTCACTCCTCCCCCCTCCCCCCATCCCATCTTTTCAACAAAGCCTTATTGACCCCGCACTGTGCTGGGTCCTCTGTGAGACGCAGGGGAAAATGGCGTGAGGCTGGGTGAGGAGGGAATTGACTAGAGGTGCACGGTTCGCAAGCTTAGATGATCAAGAGCTGTCTCCTAGAATCAGGGAAGAAAGGCCCGGATAATCTGCTTTCCTAAGATGACAGTCATTGAGGGCCCCATGGCTCAGCTCCACACTGACACACCCGGGAGCAGTCCCACACGTCGGAATCCGCCCGGCACCAAGGGGCCTGGCCTTCGGTTTGGTTGGGGTGCAGAGGATGAAAAAAGGTTTCCCCAGGCCTGGTAGGAGCTTACGTGGCCCGGATCATGGGCCCGTCTGGGAAATGGAGGCTACCACGGGTAAGGAGAGACTAGCACACACAACAGCTGTGAGATTGACAGCCTTGGCCCCAAGGTGGAACCTTTCATAGGCATACTCTGACATCTCATGAGAACTATGGGTTGGCAGGGTGAGAACAGAAATGAAGTTGGGAGTTGTTCTTCAAAGGCCTCAAGCTCTAGTTTGAGGAGCTCAGATTCTGTCTCCCCTACCAGCCATGGAGGGGATCGTGGAACGGGACAGGGACACCATCAGAGTTGAGATTTAGAAATGTCTACTTAGAGAGCCTATGGGGCCGGGAGTGGTGACAGGATGATGAAGACACTGAGACCCGGGAAGGGAGACCAGCCAGAACGTGAGTTCTTTATCCCAGTGCCCCCCAGACCAGCCGGTGTGGGCAGCAGGACGCGGGCACCCACAGAACAGGTCCATACAAAGGCCCTGGGCCGGGGCATGGTATCTGCATGGGGTTGGGCCACAGAGTGGCCTCCCCTGTGGAAAGGTGTAGTACCGTCCCCGAGGGCGAGGGAGAAGACATTTGCCATCAGGGGGCTGTGCAAAGTTTGCACAACTGCTCTTTGTTTTGAGTCCATCCCCACAGTCGATCTTCCCCCACTGCCAGGACGGGGCCTCCGCTGCAGTCTGCAAGTGATTACAGCGCTGCCTCCTTGAGAAACATTCCTCGTCTCTGGGTAATGACCCCACCCGGGGCCATCCCTGCGACGGCCGTGCCCAACGTCCGAGGGCAGCCTGCTCTAGCAGCTGTCTGTCCACACACCCACCCAGTCTTGCCCAGCGAGCTGGCATGGGTGCCACTGGTGCCAGCGGTGTGCCTCTCAGGGGAGGTGAAGGACTCTAATTCTGGGCATTTCTGGCTGGCCCTGGAGCCAGGAAAACACCCCTTGAGTGTCTGCATCCACCAGGCCCCTGTTTCACCAGATCCCCAAAGCATAGACTGTTGCTCACTAACAGAACAGAGGCATCTTGTGGGGACACAGCCACACTCGGGGGTCCAGGGTGGAGAGAATGCACAAGACAGTGGCAGAGCCCCATTTTACAGACGGGACCCGCGAGGTCTACCATGTGATGCCGCCTGTCTGCATGGTCCATCTGGGACTCCAGTTCAACCCCGAGCCTGCACCTCCGGATCACATGTCTCCCCAGGTCCCCTTGACCTACAAAGCTGGCTGCCAGCACCTGTGGGACCCTGAGTGTGGCAAGACAATCACATCAGGGGGCCCGTGGGCTCCTTTCTAAACAGGGCTGGTTGCTGACACAGGTTACCGAGACAGAACCTAAGGAACTTGGCCCCACAGAGGGGCATGGGTCTGCTGTGCCTCAGGGATTTTTTAATACCCCCTCCGTGTGCCCACGTCCTTCCCCAATGCCATTCGGGGTACCCATTGGAGCCCTCAGAGGGACTGCTAGGCGCACTGCGGGTTTGCATTTTTGCTGTTTGTAGCCATGGAAACAGGTATCTGGAGAGGAGATTGGGTTGATCAGAGAACCTGGACCAAAATAATGAAAGCTCAGCTCCTTTACAACCATCCCCTCCACCAGTGCCCTAGTCACCACCCTGAGTCCTGTTTGTTTTGTGCCTACTGTGTGCTGGGCCCCTGGCAGACTGAGAGCTTCCAGGCCTTGTTTCTGTGGGCCCTCCGGACCCTCTCTCCCCGCCAGATGCGAAAGAACAGGTTGTGTCCTATCTACATGGAAGAGACCTTCCAGATCATCTGTCTGATGCTCCTCTCTAGCCCTTCTGCTGCCCCTTGTGACAGACAGGGGCCTAAAACCCTGGGCAAGGCAATGTCCTGCTGCAGGTCACACCATGGGAGGTGGCTTGTGGCCCACAGATTGTCCACAGGTGTCAGAATCACCTCTCCTACCACCATGAGGTCCGTGAGGTTCTTCCCACCGCTCTGGGGGCCAAACCTGTGGTGTGTTCCCCGCCTGGAGTCTTTTCTAGTGCACAGAGAAGGCACAGGGAGAGATCGTGGTGGTTGTCGGCCCCAACGCATGGAATGGCCTTAAGGTGAATGGAATATACACCCAGCTATGAACCAGCACAATGTCCTCCCTGCCCCTCCCTGCTCCCCGGCCCTTCCCTGTCTTCCCACAGACAAAGAACTGGCCCAGGGGACCCCGTTTCTTCATGTGTGCAATGAGGACTTGGATTAAATGGAGTTCAGGCTCCTGTGTAGGAGTCCCCAGTTGGCACCTATGGTGAAGTGCCTGACTCCAAACTGAACGTTTGGTCTGAGTACCCCTGAGGTCCCTCGGAAGATGAAGACAGGGCTCCTTCAGAAAGCTCACCGCCTTGCAGAACCTCCTGAGTTGTGCTGCTCTGTGTGCTCAGGCCGCCATGAGTTGGAATTAATTTAATAGCATCAAGCCGTTTCAACTCTTTAATCTACTCAATCTAGGTAGAGACCGTCCCGGCCAGAGAGTCAGGCCTTAGTTCCTATCCCTGCTCTGCTCTCCAATCAGCCAGGGGACTTCAGATATACCACCACCACCACCCTGAGTGCCTCGATGTTCTCGGATCCCCGAAATCCTGGGACTACCATATTCCACAGGCCAGTGCTCTGTTACTGCCTTCCTGACATAGCTGCAGCGGAGGAAGAAAAGGTGGGGGTCAAGGAGGGGGTCCCTGCCGAGCTCTCTGACCTCCCTGCCCTCCACTGGCCTCTCTCCCGCTTCGCTCCAGTTAGACCGGCCTCCTTGCCCTTCCTCAGACACCCCAGACTCTCTGCCCGGGTGCACCCTGCTCCTGGAGCTCCTGCCCGAGAGATCTCTTCCGCTCACTTCTCACTCCACTAGCTCAGGCCTCTGCTCCTTAGTCCGTCCCTGACTCTCAGAAGAGGCCAGCTTCTGATACCTACATCAGATACGGGTTCAATAGGCAGTTGTACAGCGAGGATTATTATTTATTATAGTAAGGATATAGAGAGCATGAGAGAGAGACGAGAAGAGTCAGGCATATATCACATCATGGTATCATGCTCACCTCCACCCCGCTTGGTGGTCCGCGTGGAGAGAGAGAGAGAGAGTGGGGGAAGGGATTACACGATGAGGGAGAGGGGCCTGAGCATGTCCGACGCTCAGGGGCAGGAGAAAGGCAGGAGAGAACGAACATTGATTTTCCCTGTTTCTATAACCTCATGGGGGACACATGAGCTCTATCGTCCCTGGTCAGGACGTGTAGCAAGAGGGGGCTGTCATAAGGGCTATCTGGTGACAATGGCTTAGGGGTGCCTAAGTGACTAAGGGGAGAAGGCTGTGATAAGGGAAGACCTCAGGCTCCTGGGGGTAGATAAGAGGCCTGTCTTGTTAGGAGTCATTGACAGTGGCTCTTGGATCCCGCCGACAGGCCTCGAGGGAAGCGAACCATCATCCTCACTGGAGTCACGCAGAGCCCTCGGGTAACCGGGAGCATCAGAGGGAACAGCTAGCTTAGTCAGCTTCATTGAGTCACGCAAAGGCCTCAGGTAACCGGGAGCTTCAGGGAGAACAGCTAGCTTAACTTCATCGTGAGTCACATGAAGCCCGCAGATAACTGGGAGCTTCAGGGGAAAGAGCTAACAACTTGCGCACTAAGTGTTGGTAAAAAGCATGCTTAAAATTTTCGAGTATATGATGTGGAAAAGTCCCATCTTCATCCCACACCTGACCCCGGCCTAAGGCAGCATCTCTGCCCTTGGCTTCCTGACCATTTTCTGGACTCTAGTGGAGGCTTCGTGAGGGCTAGACCTTCCCGTGCTTTATTCCCTCGGTGTCTCCAGGGTCTCAGACTGTTCCTGGCAGCCCCGTGGGGCCCACGAGCCTTTGCTAAATGACTGCTACTGAGTGTAAAGAGAGAGTTTGGCTCCGTGGGGACAGAGCTGAAATGGACGGGAAGGGCCCGGCTGGGTCTGGGTCTCGGCCTGTCACACGAGGGGCTGCAGCACAAAGCTCACAGAGCTTCGGAGATGACATGGCGGCTGTGGCAAGAGGTTTTCCTGCCTTGAGGCTAGATAAAGTGGTCTTTCTGGAGAACCCAGCTCAGCATCTATGCATAGTGGGTGAAATCCCTCTTTCTCCCTCACCTGCTGCCACCCTATCTTCTCACTAGTTCTCCAGTGCAGCTGGAACTGTCGTAGCACCAGGGGATGGCTTGAGCACACAGACACAGAAATGTATTCTCTCTTGCTGAGAAGGCTGCCAGACCAAATCCCTCCGCTGGCTCTCAGGAAAGGCTCGCTGTTGGCTCTGAAGGGAAATTTCTGGCCGATTCAGAGCTGCTTCTCCTGGGCAGTCTTCATGGGTTTGGCAACTCTCTTCATCTTTCCTCTGGTCGCTTGTTTAATCTCTCATGCATCAAAAAGAGACGAACTCAAGATACACCCCATGTGCATGGATGCCACAGCCGAGAGATCAAACCGTGCCTTGCATTGGGCACCTCTACCACACAAGACTCTTTAAGTACTGGAAAGCAAGGGTGTAGCTTTGAGGACTAAGGGGCACCTCACGCCATCTGTGGTGTTTCCAATAATCGCCTTATGTGCATATGAAAGTTGGACATGGAATAAGGAAGACAGAAGAAGAATCGATGCGTCTGAATGGTGGTGCTGGCAATGAATATTGAGATGCCTTGGGCTGCCACGAGGACATACTAGTCTCTCTCGGGAGAAGTACAGACAGAATGCCCCGGCGAGGCTCCTTAGAAGAGGTGATGTTTCTTCCTCTGACGCACTTGGACGTGCTAGCAGAGAGAAGAACATCATGCTTGGTAACGTCAGGAAAAAGACGGGTTCCAACCCCGGGCTCCAGCATAGAAAAATGTGTGTGGAAGGCCCAGGGCCAGGAGTATTTCATAGTGTTGCACACAGGGTCGCGGCGTGCAGGGATTCCCCTGACAGCATCCACCATCTGATGCTCAGCTGCTTCTCTAACACCACCGACATAGCCCACCTCCGACTGGCGCTGTGACCACACACATGTGGATTAGGAGGCTTAGTCCACCGGTAAATCCACCTCGTTCCTCTCACGTTTTGCTGTGCGGAGCCAGGAGAAGCCACGTTTCCCTTTCATTCGGATCTGGCTTAGGCTCCTCATTAGCCAAATGCCCAGTTCCTTACTGACAGTGTCCGTCTTCCACCAAGCATTTCAACACAATTCAGAGACGTTGCCTGGAACTCCATAAAGAACATGGCCCTTCCTCTATTGTCCAATCACGTGTCCACCATGTTCTGCTAAAGCCCAACCCCAAACACATTTAATGTCCCTTTCTAATAAGACTATTGTTGGCATCTGATGCACTTCAAAAGTGCATGGGGTTAGAGTGGGGGAAATTCATTATCATTTAATTTCATTTTCCCACAACTATTGGTAGTCCTTGTGGGTTTTCAAGCCAATAGAGCTTTTCTCTAGAGCTCCATCCCTTCCTTCTGAGCCCTTATCAGAATTGTCTTTGGCATCTAAAATTCCACACGTTTCTTCAAGGCAATCTTTTAGATGCCACAGGATCCTAAGAGCCTCTTCCCATGAAGCAGCCCCAAACCCGCTTCCATATTTTAGGTGCCTTAAGGCAGCCCCAAACCTGCTTCCACTCTTCTGGTACCGAATTCAGGAACACCATAAGTCGATGGCTGCACCAAAAAAAATGCACCTTTTCACAGCGGAGGATGCTGCAAGTGTGATTTAAGGACGTTTGCCCTACTGGAAGGCTATCTCTCTGCGTCATCTCTGGAGGAGGATCCTGTTCTCTGCTGAGCTGCTTCTGGGCAGTCTTCAAGGTCTTGACCCCTCTTCCCCGTCTCTGCTCTGCGATCTTGCTGCTGGCAGTGGTTGTGAGGGGCCTGGGAGTGGGTCCCGACTCATGGCAGCCCCCGTGTACATCGGAATGAGACACTGCAGGGCCCGGGACCACCCTCCCAGTTCTTCTGTTTGGACCCTTCGATCGAGCCACTGTGTCAACCCATCTTGTTGAAGGTCTGCCCCACTCCTTTACCAAGTCTCAGGTCCTCTCCTGACGACATGGCCAAAGTCAGCGAGACTGCGTCTTGCCATCCATGCCTTGAAGGGGCATTCTGGCTGTGCTTCTTCCAAAACAGATCTGTTGGTTCTTTTTTTTTCCCAATCTGTTGGTTCTTTTAGCAAGCCATGGTACTTCCAGCATTCTTTTCCAGCACTGTACTTCAAGTGCATAATTTCCCCAGAGTAACACCCTCGCTCTTCAACATGCTAAAGAGGTCGTGTGCAGATTCACCCAGGGCAATGTGTCCTTTGATCTTGTACCTGCTGCAAGATGAAATCCTTGGCAACTTCAATCTTGTCTCCGTCTATCACGATGTTGCCTGTGGGCCCGGGTGTCAGGCTTGTGGTCTCCTCTTCATTGAGCGGTCATCCACACAGTGATCATTGATCTTCATCAGCAGGTGTTTTAAGTCCTCTTTTAGGTCACTTTCCGCAAGCACAGTTGTGCCATCCACATATCGCAGGTTGTTAATAAGCCTTCTTCAAAGACAGGAGGAAGACTGGCTAACTGCAAAGCTGCAGGTCCGGTTAGTCTGTTGGCTTTTGTTCAACAGTGGAGGGCCAGTCATTGAGTATAAAAATCTCAGGCCGGGGGGGACTCGGGGCTGCTCTCCCTCCTTGCACAGAATGGGGACAGTCCCTGTGCAGGTTTCTAATAAATTTGACTTATTAGAGGAAAAAAAAAAAAAGCCTTTCTCCAATTCCTGATACCACATTCTTCTTCATGTAGCCCGGCTCCTCTGATTATTTGTTGAGCATACAGACTGAATGACGATGGTGAGAAGGTACAGCCTGATGCACACGTTTCCTGATTTTCGACTGTGGAGTGTTCCCTTGTTGTGCTCACACCACTACCTCTCGCCCCACGCACAGGTTCTGAAAGAGCACGCGATCATGTTCTGGGGTTTCCATTCCTCTCAAGGCCGTCTATTATTTGTTTTGATTCCCACAGTCCAAAAGTCCAGTGCTTTTGCAGAGTTAATGAAACAAGTAAACACCTCTCTGGGATTCTCTGCTTTGAACCAGGATTCGTCTGACATCTGCAATGATATCCCTTGTGGAATCCTCTGCTGAATGCAGCCTGAATTTCTGGCAGCTCCCTCTCAAGGTGCTGCTGCAACCATTGCTGAATGATCTTCGGGAAACTTTCACTGGCATGTGATATTAGTGATAGCGTTCTATAGTTTGAGCATTCTCTTGAGTCTCCTTTCCTTGGAATGGGTACAAATGTGGATTTCTTTCAGTCAGTAGCCCAAGGAGCTGTCTTTGGGGCCTTCATGAGTCATAGAGTCCAGGGTTTCTCCAGCTTCTCAGAACATCTCCCTTGGTATTCTTTTCATTCCTGAGGCCTTGTTTGGGGCCTGATGCTTTCAGAGCAGCTTGAACTTCTTCCATCAGCATCGTTGGTTCTCACTCACATATTTACTATCTGTTGAAATAGTTGAATGTCGAATAGTTCTTTTTGGTACAGTGATTCTGTATTATTTCCGTCCGCATCGTTCAATATTTTGTCCATAGAATCCTGCATGATGCAGCTTGAGGCTTAATTTTTTCCCCTTGAATTCGATCCATTTCAGATGTGCTGAATGTGCCCTTCATAGTTTTCTAACTCCCTCGTTTAATCTCCTTTATAACTCAGAGTACCTTGACTAAAGGTGTACTTAATGCTGACTCAGCTTCATTAGCATGATAAGAGCAATCCATTCCCAAGTGTAGAGGTTAGGATCACAGCACATCTTTTTCCCCAGCAGTTTTATTGGCACCTAAGTCACATGTCACACCATTCAGTTGTCTAATCAACACCCAGGAGGGTCGTGCCCTCCTCACGGCAGTCCGTTATAGACCAGTCCTTCACTCTTGTGCTCCCCATCTCGTCATTATTAGCTCCTCGTTTCCCCCCACCCTCCTCTGCCAACCTCACGGGACCGTTAACCCAGTGACTGCCTCTGTAGACTCAACTATCCTGGATTTCAGATACAAAAAGACATCCAGCAGACAAGCGCAGCAACAAAAACTAGCAAGAATAACAAAGTAAAACTGGCGAAGGCCTCAATCTAAGAGAAAGCAGAAAATATTAGACACTAGAATCATCTCAACCTTCCTAATAACTTCCTAATAACTTGATTCTTTAATACAGATCCTCATTCCCATCACCACCATAACGTTATTTTTGTTATTACTTCATCACTGTCAATTTGCTACGGTTAGGAATCAGGTGACCCCTGGGAAAGGGTCATTTGACCCCCAAAGGGGTCGTGACCCACAGATTGAGAACCGCCGAACTAGAGCAAAGTTAGATGGATCATAAGGAAGAGCAAATGATAGGGTGTTGTTACATTTGTCACCTAAATGCACCTGCAAAAAAATCCATTCCCCAATGCATTCTGCTTGCTGGCCAAGCATAGTCACATGGCTGGTTCATAGTCAGAGGGAATTCCCCAGGGGTTTAATTGACGTGTATTTCTCCTTCACTTATTAAAAAAACTGAAGCAGCTTTAAAGTGAGACTAAGAGGAGAGTAAATACTATTGCATTTTGACCCAACTACATCTGGGAGGCTAATCCATGTGTGGATCTGGCAAAGGGATATTAGGCTTCCACTGTCATCCACAGCCTTCTGCACACCAGGTGTTCCTCATCCAGGCTCTGACGCCATTCCCTCCTTTAGACTTGGATGATATTATTTACAATCCTTGGATCAGACCGGCTGGTGTGTTTCTTCCCTGTGGACTTAGTTGATGCTTCACTTAGATGGCTGCTTGTTTGGCTTGGTGAGTAAGTTTATTGTCTTTCTGTGGGAAACTCTCATGGAAAATTATGGTTTGGTGCAGTTGTCTACAGCCGGCTCCTGAGCTCTGCTGAGGAAGCTGGCCTTCTTCTGAGCGCCTCCGTCTCCCTACTGGGCAAGAGGCATTTTGGGATCATTCCACCTCTTCTTTTTAACCTCTTTCTTAGGCTACTTCTCATAAACCCGATTCTCTCCCAGCATAACATGCACTTTCTTCTACATCTTCTCCACCGTGCCACGCGTCATGTTGTTCTTTATGTGTTGAGAACATTGTTTCTTGTAAGCATTTCATCCTCTTCCATGAAGTAACACATGCGGTCGGCAGCGTCCTGATCCGCGCTGTGTTTCTGATGTACTTCTGCATGGAATTCCTTGCTTCCTGAATCGTAGCCAGGGGATCTCTTGGTATTCTGAAGCATAGACAAACCTCCATCCCCAACCCCCTTCAAAGCCCTAACACAGTTTTTCCCCTGGTCGTCCCGACAAAGCCAGCATCTGGATAGCATGTGAAGGTACCAGGTTGGCCATCCGTGCTTTCCACAGTGTAATCCCCTCCAGCTGCCTCCACTTGGCCTTCATATCTTGTCCATAGCTTGGCCTTGGGCCAGCAGCAGGCCAGCACAAGATGCTGCAACATCCTCGGTCAGGCCAACTTTCACACTGTCCTTGGGAAGCTCGTGAGCATAAGCTGGCCAGACAATAAGCACTTCGGCTGAATATGTCCCAGTTGGTTCTGGGAACTATATTTGAGTGTGTTGTGCTTATTTTTATCTTGGATTACTGAGCATTTTCATGCATAATAATCCGTTTGGCCCACTCATCATCTTTGGTATTTCTTGAAGGGAGAGCTTGTTCTACATAATTTTAACAAACTCCATTCTATGAACAGAGGGTGGGTTCTGTGGCTTGCCTCAGACCTGTAGGGCTGGCAGCCCAACAAACAGGGTGAGCGTAGGGTGGGGTGAGGGGGGTGGGGAGGCCATAGCCCTCAGATGCTGTTTTTTTCTGGTAGCCAGGCATCATATAGTTTCTTCCCGGCACTCTGCTATAGCACCCATATCTCCCGTGATCTCTTATTTCATAAGATCAGGCACCAAGGAGGGGCCAGTCATCAGAACTACTTGGGTCTTTATTGGGAGTAGAATTAAGTGAAAGCTTAAAATCCATTCACGCACACTGGTTTATATATGTCTCTGGTTCACCTTAGAGAGACCATAGTCATTTCATGGTAGAGAGCATGGTCAGCCATCCCTCTGGGCCGTCACTTCCCACTGTCATCGAGTCCAGGTTGATTTATAGTAATCCAAGAGGGTGGGGTAGAACTGCCCGGTGCATCTCTGAGCTTGCAAATTTTCACAAGAGTAGAAAGCCTCGTCCTTTCCCGGTGGACTGGCAGGGGTGCAAACTGCTGGTCCAACATCTAGAAACGCAAACCACTACCCCCTGGCAGTGTCATTAATTGTGCCAATGATACAGCACCTACTGGCACAACACAGATTTCGAAGGGGACACCATTCGGGCCACAAAACCCTTTCGTCTGAAACATCAGCCAGGAGGGGCTATGTTCAAGTCCACAAACTCATGGACCTGCAGTCCCAGAGGCTAGAGACTGTCTGGCTCAATCCCACGTACGGACCTGGAAGCGGAGGTTCTCAGAAGAGGCGTTCTTGTCCAAGTGGCCGCCCAAGTCCATGCCTCGGAAAGACATTTGCAGTCAAGCCTTTCACGAGGTAGCGGCCAGTCAGGAGCGTTGCTGCAACAGCGACGTTAATCCTGAGTTCAGTCTGCCCCGAGCCTGTTTTTTCGGTCCCGCGCCCAGACGTGAGGCAGGAAAGAGTAGGGTGTAGCATGCGCCCACCTACAACTAGAGGGTGGGTACAGCGTGATTGCCAGGCAAGGGAATCAGCGATTCAGCAGCAGTCACCTTGACATCCGAGGAAGGGAGGGGCGTGGCACCCCAAAGGCATGGGTTCTCATCTGGCTACCAGGGGCGCCCCCTGTCCTGGTTTGCTCATTGGGCCCTCTGAGGTCCGAAGTTAGGATCCCATTTGATGGACGAGGGAACTGAAGCTCAGAAGAAGTTAGGGTGTCGGGATTGCAGCGGTCAGCCTCCACTGCTTCAAGACGTCCTCGGAGGCCGTGTGGGTTTCCGATCCCCACCCGGATGGGCACTCTCGGCAGAGGGAGGCTGATCCCCGCGCTTGTCCGGCACTGGCGAGGATGTGCCCATTGCCCAGGCTGTCTTCACGCCCAGCCTCCCCGGCCCACGACCACAGCCCACCAAGAGAAGGCACAGGGTCGACAGAGGGAGGGCGCTGGGGCACTGGAGAAAGGGGAGGGGCCGTGGCCAGCACCGAGAGAGGCAGGGCGGTCACTGCGGTGGGCCCGGGGCAGAGAGGGCATGAGGAGACCCAGGGCGATCGCACGCTAGCTTGCCTGGGTGCCTGGCCCTGGAGTGAGTTCTCACAAGTCACCCTCCGACAACCGCTGGTGGCAGGTCCTGTTCTCACCAGTCCCCTTCTAGCCTCACAGCCAGGGGGAGGAGAGGCTTCTGGGGGACCTCAGGGAGACCTGAGTCCTGCCTTGGACACTCCCGGATAGAATCCACATCCTACATCCAAGGCAGGGGTCCTCAGACTTTTTAAACAGGGAGCCCGTTCACTGTCCCTCAGACCATTGGAGGGCCGGACTATTGTTAAAAAAGAAACAAGCTACGAACAAATTCGCTGCGGGTCAGGGATGAGTCGGCTGCTAAGCAGGACAGGAGCGGCGGCAAAAATACCCTGCCGGCCACATAAACATCCTGGTGGGCCGCATGTGGCCCGAGGGCCGCAGTTTGAGGACCCTGATCCAAGGCGTCATTCACTGTGGCCTGGACTGAGCAAACTCTTCTCTTGTTCTGTTGGGTGGGAGCGATGATCTTGTCCACCTGTCCTTATCGCCTCTCCCCGTCCAGCTCGGACTGAGGGCCCGTGGCAAAGCCCCTGGGGGCAGACTCTTCCCCGGAGCCTCGCCCCTGACTGTGTGTGTGCCTGGCTGCCCCCCCCCCTCCAGTTTGCGTGCTGGGGGAGGCATGGTGTGGTCCCAGGGAGCGCGGGGCTGCTCCTGGCTGGAATTGATAGGAACAGAGGGTCTGCCGCCTGCAGTCAACACCTCAGTCAGGCGGTGAGCGGCTCGTGCCTTCAAAGCGCCAGCCTTGTAATCGCCTCCACATTGTGAGCCCAGGAAGGGCTGGCCTGGCGGAATCAGCCCGCGGAGCTCTCTCCCACTGCCTTCCAAGAGCTGTCTGAGGCGCTTACTTGCCAGGTAGAAATTAGATTCACCTGGCAGGGCCCCGCTCGGCTCCCTGTGGATCTGTCAGAGAGAGACGTGTGGAGCCGGCCCTGCTGGCATGGAGCCGGCCGGGCGGGGCATCGGAAAGCCCCACTGATTGGTGGGGTGGTACGGCCGGCAGCGCCCCATTGGCTCACTTGATGGGGGGGGGGTCTCTTCCTCCATCACGTAGTCTGAAAAGCACGTTGTACAGCAGCAACGGTGTAAATCCATGGAATAATGTTCTCTCCAGAAACGTGTTCTCTGACCTACGCGTTCACTTGTGTCTCCTGGTTCCATGCTGACGTAGGATGTTTTCATCCTCAATGCACCGAGGGCAGCAAGGCCGGTGGAGGGGGGAGCGCAGGAGGGACAACCTCGTCTTGCCTCACCCCTGCCCCTCCCGGGGCTCCCACCCCTTCCTTGGAGAAGAAAGAGGGGTGAGTGGGGAAAGTGCCAGGAAAGCCCAGTGTGTCCTTCCAGTCTGTGTCCTGCTCTCCTACTGTGGTTGTCAGTGCCTGCAAGTCTGTCCCGATTCACAGCGACCCTGGGCACAGCAGAAGGACGCACGGCCTCGTTTTCACAATGGCTCCTGTGTCTGAGCCCCCTGTCGCAGCCGCTGAGTCAGTCCGTCAGCTGAGGGGTTGGTTTCCTGGGGTTCTCTGCCCCTCTGCTTTACCAGGCACGATGTCCTTTTCCAGGAACCGGTCCCTCCTGATGACACATTCACAGTCCAGGAGACCTAATTCTCACCGTCCTCACCGCTGAGGAGCATTCTGGATATTCTTCCCAGAGGCGTGCCTGTGCGCCTGGAAGCCCAAGCTACTTTCAGTATCCTTCACCGCGATTCAAATGCGTCCGTTTCTTGCAGTCTTCCTGAGTCAGCGTCCAACTTTCGCCTGCAGATGAGGTGACAGAACATGTGGTGCTTGGGCCGGAGAGACTTTAGTCCTCAGAGCAACATCCTAGTTCTCGGCCCTTTCGTGAGAGCCCGGGTAGCAGAGTTACCAGTGCGAGGCCTCCTTTGTCTTCTCGACTGCTGCTTGGCTGAGCCTTGGTTGTGGTCCAGGCAAGGTAAAACCCCCCGACACCTTCAGCCTTGTCTCCGTGTACCACGGCGTTACCTGTTGGTCCGCTTTATATTGAATTGTCATCCATGCTGAAGGCTGCAATCCTCGAGCTTATCATGTAGTCTATGTGGTTCCTTACACGGGGTTGTCCATTAAGAATCTGCAGCTGTTCCGACCAAAAGCTCTATGTCCATACATAGACATCGATTACATGAAAATCCTAAGCTCATGTAATTTCTGTGACTCGGGCTTATAGTTTCCTTGAGCTTCCTCGAAGCCAAGGCAAAGAGAGATCCTGATGATGATCATACAGTCTCTGTGCGAAGCACCAGACCTTATTTTCACGAGTAGTGTTGTTGATGTTCCTTAGGAAAAGTCAAAACCCCCAGAGCCCACCACACTCGCTGCCATCCAGTGCATTCTGCTCAGGGCCAGGACGCCTACGCAAAGCCCAGGGCCCAGTCAGTGCTGGCAGCGGAAGTGTGCTACCTGTCGACGTCATACTCAGCCACGGGACCGGTGTGGTCCTGAGCACCAGAGAACTCCAGTGACTTGACCGCGGCCACGTGGTGGGGCCTCTAGAACCCAGAGGCCCCTGATGTCCCGCTCCTATGGCAGGAGACGGGCAGGTTCCATTTCTGAAGGAACTCATCGCCTGCCCAGCAATCCAGCCCACCCAGAAGCTCGCGGCCATGGAGTCGGGGCTCTCTCATGGTGACCCTGGGGGGGCAGAGGAGAGCTGCCCCCTGCGGGGGTCTGGGGCTGTGACGCTCACGGGAATAGAAAGCCTCCTTTTTCTCTCAAGTAGCGGCTGGCAGTTTCGAACCGCTGATCTGGGATTAGCAGCTCAGCCTGGAACCAACCAGGCCACTGACCCCTCTTTGTGGACCCTTGGGCTCTAAAGGGGGCAGTGCCGTGTGACACGTGCATTGGGGGTGCTCAGGAGACTGGGGGCCGGCGAGGATGTGGGGAGTAGGCATATCATGCTGGAGGACGTGAAAGAACAGAGACCTAGAGGTGAGAGAGAGTGTCGCTCAGACCAGGTGGAGTTCAAGGGAAAAGAGAGGCTGTTCCTTCCCCAGCTTCTTGGTCACAAGCTACAGAGTACAACTCGGGTCACAAGCAAGCCTGTGCCTCCCCCCAAGACTCACTTGCAAGCCCTGGGGCCACAGACCATGTGTGTGCCTAAGCGGTTAGAAGCAGATTGAACTGAGGCAAGAGTCTGGGACCCCCAGGGGCCTAGAAGCAGGGAGCATCCCAGCTGCCATGGTGGTGTCCCCACTGTGCCTCTCTTAGTGTCCTTCGAGGCCAGGGGTATAGCTGGACACCCACTGGCCGGGCCGCTGGGAGTTGGCCCGACAACTGCCCTGAGCTCCCTGTGGCAGGCTGCTCTCTGTGCCAGCTGTCAGCAACAGAAGTGGCTGCCCTGACAGAGATTCCTTCGGGAAGGGCACTTGGCTAACTGCTGGGGGGAAGGAGAGGGGGTGGATGGTGGGGTCCAGGTTGGAGCTGCACTTGCTCTCTGCCCCTTGCAGGAGGGAGGTGCGTTCAGTTTGGGCCATGCCTCGTCGGAGCTCTGGTGCGGCTGCTCTGTGCCACGGCCGTACCAGAGAAAGATCTGGCGATCTCAGTCAGGCAGATGGAGAGCTTAGGGGACGACAGGGCAGCTCTGTCCTATAGAGTCATGACGAATTGGCATTTTTGACACTTCACAGCAAGTAGGGAGGTGACAGCCAGGGGCCAGGGAGCAGCAGGTCTGGGCCTGGAAGACTCGGATGGAATGTCCTCAACCTGAGGAAGCGGGTGAGAAGCACCTATAGGGAGGACTGTGGGGTGGAGGAGTCGGAGTCAGAGGAAGGCCAGGCTGGGGTGACTGAGTGAGGACAGGGTGGGGGACCTGGGCGAGTGGGCTGAGGGATGGCCCCGTGGGGAACGATGGTGTTTCAGCAGGAAGAGTCTTGAGCTCCCTGGAACGTGGATGGGAAGGGCTGCAGGTGCTCGTGCCTGTCTGGAAGGGACAGATGGGGTGGGGGGATGGGAGACTGACACATGACGGACCAGGTGGCTGGTGTGGAGAGAAGGTGGGACAGAAAGAGAAGGCCTCACGCCTGTCATGGGCCTGACTGCACATGGGCAGCTGTGAGCATGTGGGGCAGGGAGTCCTTGATTGGCTCCAGGAGCCGAAGGTATTGGGCACATGGCTCAGACTGTTTGGAGGACAAAGGGAGGCGGCCGAGCATCTGGGTGTACTAGGGAAGTGTCTGTCCTTTTATCCAATCACGCATGCACTCATTTGTTCATCACAAGAGCAAGAAACCTTCCCACCGGGCCCTGGAGCTGCCGCTGCCTGGAGGAGAAGGTGACATACTCGGGACAGAATTACAGACCCACAGGGCGGACCTCTGAGGGGACCCAGGGCCACATACAGAGCCCCTGTGCCGTAGAGCGGAGCTGTGGGAGGGGACCAGGGGAGACTGGCTAGCTGTGGTTGAGTCTGGTTTGATCCACAGTGGCCTGATGTGTGCAGAGAACTGGGGGTCCACGGGACTTTTGATCGCTGGAGGTGGGGGGAGCTGTCCCTGCTCAGCCCCTGTACTGACCACCCTGCTTGTTGACAGCCCCTCAAGATGAGCCCCCGCGGTGGGGACGAGCCCCTCCCTCCAGGGGCTGGTAATCAAACCTCACCATGGCCACATCTAGATCTCACAGCCAGCCCCTTATCATTTGCATTTGCTGGAATGCAAATGACGCCTGTCCCCAAGGGTTAAGGGGAGTGGCTTCCCGTAGCCATCCCTGAGGACCTGCCTCCCCCTCAGTTAGCCTCCTTCCCAGGACCCACGTACAAGGACAAGTGTGGGTGACCGGGCCCCTCGCCCACCCTCCTTATCAGAGAGAGGGCTGCAGAGTCAAGAGCAAGCAGCAGAAGTCCACCTCGCATGGACTGACGGTGTCAGCTCGTTAGTCACGGAGTCCCAAGGAGTCCCTTGGTGGTTGAGTGCTGGACCCCAGGCCCCATAGTTCAATGCAGCCAGAAGCTCCTTGGCAAACAGTCCTGCACATCTGCTTTGGAAAGCACATGGCCTCCATCGGCTCACTGGCCTGTGGAGTGAAGGGTGCTGGAGACGGAAAGGGGTGCCTTTCCCGACCTAACACCTGCATGGCATTTCCCAGGCTGTCCCTGGAAGACCCCCAGAGGAGGCTTCCTGTGCCCGCAGTGTGCCAGGCGAGAGCAGGGAGAGGGTCTGCTGCAAAGGGCAGTGGCACTCAGGGTGCCTGAGTTGCAGACAGGGAGACAGGGTTCAGTCAGCAGGCCGTTACAGGATACATTTCCAACTCTGGTGCAGCCCTGTGCGATGGATTAGAACTTCTCCTTGGGGGTTTCCAAAACCATAAACCTTTATAGGAGCACATGACCTCACGATTCTCTCAAGGAGCAGCTGAGGGGCTCAAACCGATTACCTTGTGGCTTGCAGCCCAGCACTTTACCCACTGTGCCGCCAGGACTCCTGGATAGGCAACAGAAAACCCAGCTCATTGTAACTTTTTAGGGGAATAGAACGTCTCATCTTTCTCTAGGAGCGGCTGGTGGTTTTGAACTGTGGGCCTTTCCATCAGCAGCCCAGTGTGTACCCACGACTCCACCAGGGCTCCTTTAGCAGGGGAGCGTCAGCAGGCTTTTACAAAGACCAGAGAACTTTAAAACATAGGTGAGACTCCCTGTGCTTCAGCGATCCTGTCCCTGCTGCCATTTGGAATGAAACCTGGAAACAAACGAAAGCTTCTGTCGACTCCGACTCACGGTGAGCCTTTAGGACAGAATTGGCCCGTGGGTTTCCAGGATGGTAACTCTGTACCGGAACGGACAGCCTCATCTCCCTCCCAAGAAGCACCTGGTGCTTTATGGTTCAAGATGTCATCCTCTAGGCCAGGGGCTGGCACACGGCGGCTCACGAACCACATGCTACTCTGTCCGTGTGAGCATTGAAAACATTGGAAGGCTATTATTTCACATCACGGTGATGATGCTTGTTTGGAAAACCGTATTTCAAGCCCTTGAGTGATGTTAAAGTTGTCAGGAGGGGCAGGATGGGCTCTTCAGTCTCGAGAGTTTGCTGACCTCTGCTCTAGGCCCTCCAGTTAAGGGCAAATGCTGGGGACAGAGGGGTGAGCGGACCCCGGGAGAAGGCAGACTGTGTGGGGCAGTTGCTAAGGAAGCTGACCACAGGCCCAAGGACGAGAGGGGTGGTGGAGGGAGGCCCAGGCTGTACTTGACTCGGACCTCCTGGCATGTGGCCCAGGACCCGAGAAGATGACCTCAGTGAGACCAGATGCTGCCGCTCCCCGTCTCCTGCGCCCTGGGGCACCTGGCTCAGTGGTGGACAGTTGGGGAATGACGGCGGTCTCGCACAAGCTGGCCAGTCTGCAGCAACTGCTGCTCTGATTATTGTTGCTTTGGAATCGGTGCGGCCGTTTGTGAGACCCAGGATGTCTGTTTATGCCATTTCTAAACAAGCCCCTTGTGAGGGCCTTCGTGCCAGGCTTGCTGAGTGGCCGCAGGGGGGCTTGTGATCCCTGTCCTTGGCATGGACCACCCTCTGGGCCCATTCTCAGAGCACGCAGGCTCCTTCGCCCCCTGAGGGGCTCCGCCCCATCCCCCGACTTCTGGCATTCTCAAATGTCTTTGGAAAGCCGTGTTTTGTACGGGTGTCTGCCTGCTGGTGACCACATCGCTAATGGTCATGCGTGCTCGTGTATACACACACAGCTGTGCGATTCCATGGGCCACGGGGCCGTGTGTGTTCCCTGTGCTGGGTGTGCTGGTTTATGACGGTGTAACTGGGAGTCTGGGATTGGCGTGTCTGCGCGTCTCTGTACCGGCGAGGCCCTCAGACTGGGGAAGCCGGCTGGCCTGGGGTCTGGGACAGTGGGTTCAGATGGAGGGAGAGCTTCCTCATCCCTATGACCCAAACTCAGGCAGCCAGGGGCAGGGGGACAGGGAGCTGCCCGGTGCAAAATCCAGCTCAGTTTCAGAAGGGCTTTCTAATCACAGGACCTGCCCCGTGGAGGGGAGAGCCCACATTCCCTTCCCCGAAGGGTGGGAGCCAGACTCAATTGCCATTTGCTCTTTTAAGTAGGTACTGCCCCGCCCTTGGGAACTTCCTATTCTGAGCAGAGCCTTGCTGTGGACTCTGGGCCACAACCATGCATCCTCCCTATTGACTTCTTGCCTTCGAGGCAGTAACCAGCCAGCTGCTCCCCATGGCACCCAAGACTGCTTCCCGGGGGGATAAGAACAGCCAGAAGTGACTGTGAAAGCCCCCGTAGCATAACGAGCCAGCATTTAGGTGGTTCAAAAACCACCCGGTGGCCCTGCGGGAGAGAGGCCTGGCAGCCTGCTCCCCTGTCAATGACAGGCTAGGAACCCATGGGGGCAGTTCTCCTCTGTCTCACGTTGGGTGGGGGTACGCTGTGAGTCGGCATGGACCCCCAGGCCCCTCCTGTGTTCCAAGCACGTGGACCCCGCTGAGCCAGGTGCTGTTTCACAGATGGGAGACGACTGCCCAGCACAGGGACGCAGTCACTCTCCTGGAGTTCCAGGGGGTGGGGGGGCGTGTCACACAGCGGACTAGAGACGCAACCAGGATTGGAACCCTCATTCCTAACTCAGGAGGATGTGCAGCCGCCGGGCCCCCTCCCTGAGCTCAGCTCCAGGCACTGGCACCTGCTCGTTTCTGACCCCAGAGCGCAGGTGTGTCCAAGCAGCGCCTGTGCCACCCGCCCCGCCGCTTCCTGCCAGCACCTCCCCAAGGCGCGCAACAAGGGGCCGACTTATTAATCACTGCAGCCCTGCTGGGGACTCTAATCCACCCGGAATGTAGGCATGCTCTGATCTCCCTGGGCTCTGGTGCCACCTAGTGTGGTGGATCCTCTGGGAAGGCTGAAAAGTCAACCTGCTGCAGCCTGCAGGGACCTGAGGGCGCCACCCCCCCCCCCCCACATACACACCCAGCACCAGGAAGGAGCACTAGATGGGGCGTTTGGGGTGGCGTGGGTCCTTGCCCTGCCACTGACTCGGTCTGCCCTATTATTCATCATCATCTTTAGGGCTGCATGCTGTGGCTAGGTGCCCTTGAGTGGGCTCAGACCCAGAGGGGCTCCGTGCACAGCAGCAGCACCACAGACTGCCCGGCCCGCACCGCCCTCCCGGTCATTGCTGTGCATGGGCCCATGGATGTAGGGCCAGCGTGACTCCAGTTCAGCGAAGGTCTTCCTCTCTCTGCTTGCGGAATCTTCCTCGTTCTTCACGTCCCTCGGCCACGTAGAGTGTCCTTCTCAATGTGGGAACCTGTCAGAGGAAGCCTCCCCATCCCCTCCTGTAAGGAGCCCTCTGGTGTTGAATGCATGTTGAAGGCCTGCCAGGTGCTTTGCGGACCTAGGGTGAGCGACACTCGCTCTGACAGCACCCCGTTTGACAGATGAAGAAGTTGGGGGAAGGGAGGGAAGAGGCTTTCCAGAATCTCACGTTAGAAAGTCGAGACGTCAGACCTTGAACTACACGCCGGTATTGTTTAACCCTCAACAGAGCCCTTACTGGTGCTCACAATGGATTTTTATGTGCGACACCCAGAAGCATTTCTAGAAAGATGTAGAAGCAATAGAACACAACAAAATGAACATCCATAAAATTCAGGCACTCCACGATGCAGCATGACCCATTTTCTGTTTAGCTAGCTCTTCCTTTTTAAAATCATGTTTCCACCACACGTATCTACCCTTTAAAGTGTATGGCTCCGTTTTGCTGCGTTTGAGGGTTTTTTAAAAAAATTGCACCATGCTATCTGTGGCCTTTCCCACTTAATACTACGTTTTAAAGCACTCAGCCAAATTATTGTGGGTAGCCATAGTCCACTCATTTCTTTTTTGTTTGTTTGTTTTGTTTTTTTTTTGGGGGGGGCATCACTGCCCTCAGGTGGTGGGAGTAGGAGGCACAGCCTTTGCTCCATGGAGCTGGAATCAAACCTCCATCCCAGTGGGCCGCAGTCCCACGCACAACCGCTATGCCACCGGGCCTCAGCCCATAGTCCACTCATTTCACCAGAACAGTATGACGCCATGTGGAGAATTCAAACAAGCCTCCCATGGCTGAGCAGTCCCGTGGTCTTTTCAATTTGCTGTTATGTCAGCAACATAGTAGCTGTGGACATTCTTGTTTATGCCCCAATGTGATGTGAACCTGCGCACAAGTGTTTCTCCACCTTGTGCCTCGGGTGGGGAAGAGGAGACAGAGCTAAATCGTGTTCTTTCAAAGGTGGCTGACATGCTCACCCACGGTTAGGCTGTTGTTCCTGCTGTTCCTCAGAAGCATGTTCCGCTCAACTTTGTTGTCTGGTGGCTGTGAACTGGTATCTCCAAAGAGTAAGAGGGATGCACCCCCTCCCCTGGGAAACTGTTTCCACGAATCAGGGCTGTGGCCAGAATTAGAGTGTCACTTTCCACTCGAATCCCCTTACAGCGGATCCCATCGCTTTATAACTGCCAAATGACAGCACCACATAACTGCCAAACCACTGGGAATCGTAGTTCAGCCAAGTTGATGGTGGTGAGGGTGGCAGTGGAGGAATGCAATTCAAACCAGAGGCTGGTGTGATAGGAAGGTTTATCGTGCCAACCTGGCCAATAGGAACATGTGGGATTCATAAGTCACAGTTTGATTCGGGGGGGGGGGGCTCGGCACAGCCCACTTTCTCCTTCTTGCTCTCTGGTGGTCAGACCAGCGTGCAGCTAGCTGCTAGTTCTCTGCCTCAGCTTGTGAGCTACCCTGCCTGCGGGACTGCCACCCCACGGATTGTGTTGCTAGAGCTTGAGGTTCCTTCGAGACCTGCTTCGCCACGCTGCGGGTGTATACATCGTTTGAGCTGGGGACTATCGGATCCCGTCATCTTGTTGACTGTTGGTGACCTGCCCTGCTGTTTGCTGCCTGTGGTCAATTTGCCTGCATTGCCCTATGGAGGACTCAACTGTCTGCTTCCTTGACCTTGGACCCAGCAGCCCTTGTGAGTTGAAGGTCTTTCAGTATATTAACTGTTCCACAGAAGTGAGTTGAATTGAGCCCTCTCTACTGCCGTGTGGGTTAATGAGCTGTTATATTCCTTCGTACTGTGTATATACATATATGTGTGTATGTACATATATGTATATATGGGTGTGTGTATTCATAAGTGTCCTGGTTTTGTTTCTCTAGAGAACCCTATCTAACACAACTGGTCAATAGAAACATGATTCACTTTTGTATATTTATGTTAAAACTGTCCCTCTTGAAAAATTTTCTTATTATTTCAATTAATTTGTATTGTGAATTCTTCTAGGGTTTCTGTACAGACAAGTGTCTATGTGAATAATGACAATTTTGTTTCTTTTCCCTCTTTTAGCTCCTTAAAAAGAGAGTAGTGTTTTTGTACTGCTCCTGCTTTTAAATGTATTTAGCATTTTATCACTAAATATAATGTTCTTTATAGAATTTTTAAAGGTACACTTTATTAGATTTTCAGACATTCCTTTTTATTCCTAATTTGTTAAGAGTCATATAACATATGAGTGCTGAATTTTATCAAATTCTCTTCCAAACCTATTGAGGTGATATATAGTGTTTAGCTCCTTTAGTTTGTAAATGTAGTGAATGAGTTTATAAATTTGTGTAATGCTAAATGATTCATATATTTCTGGGATGCACCCACCTAGGCCATAATATGGTATCTTTCCTCTACATTGTCAAGCTGGTTTGGTCATATTGTGTTTAATGACTTTTGCATCTTTATTAGTGATATTTTCCTGTCTTCTTCTTTCTCATGTTTTCTCTATCTGGCCTTGGGATCAGGGTTGTATAGGCATCATAGAATGAATCAGAAAGTATCCCTGTTTTTCAATTCCTTGAAGAGTTTGTATAATATTGAAATGAGAAGTTCTTTGAACACTTAGTTAAACTTGACCATACAACAGTGTTATCTTGGTGGGAAGATTTTAAAACTACTGGTTCCATTACTCTGTTTGGCATAGGACTACTCAGGCTTTCTATTTCTTCTGAAGTCTGTCTTTCCCCATAGGGACTTGTCCATTTTGTATATGTTTTCTCAAAATGATTGGCATGAAATCAGTCATAGTATCCTTTCATTAAGAAACAAAAATCCTTGCAGGATCTGTAGTTATGACTCTCTTTTTATTCCTAATATTATTTATTTATACCCTCTCTCTATTTTTCTTCATTCGTTTCCCCAGAGCTTTGTCTCTTTTCTTCGTCTTTCCAGGAACGAATTACTGGCTTTGTTGGTTCCCTCTATTGTATCTTTGTTTTCTATTACATTAATTTCTGTCTTTATCTTTATTATCTGCTCCTTGTTGTGTGCATTTTTTGGCTTTGATTTTCTAGTTTGTTCTGCCGCTCCTTTTCTAATTTCTTAAGTGGGCCTCCTTGTGCATTCTCAGCCTCATTTTCCCCATAGCATAATCACTTACAAAACAAGTTTCCCTGGTATTAATGTCTTGACTGCATCTCAGACTCTTTATATGTAGTGTTGACATGATCGTTCAGTTTTTTCGTGAATATTGAGAATTTCAATTGTGATGTTTTGTTTGACCCATGAGTTGTTTAGCAGCAAGTCTTTAAATTTCCAAGCAGAGAGATTGCTGTGTGTCTGTTTCCCTTTTTGTTCCTGGCTTCTAATTTAATTTCATGGTAGTTGGAGAACATTGATCTCTGTGATGTGAGCCTTTATAGCCTATTTTATGGCAGCTTTTTGTAAATATTCCATACAGACTTAAGGAGAAATGTAGAATCTGTATTTGATAATGGGTCAAAATTCTTACTGTGTTATTCAAATCTTCCGAAGCTATTATGTTTTGTTTTGAGCGATTAGTGATGGAGAGGAAGGGGTTGGAATTTCTCACCGAGATGATGGTCGTTACTGCCATCCCGTTGACTCTTACCTGTGGCCTCACTTATTAATTCCCCTGTTTATTTCTATTGACATTTACAGCATCATTAGATGCATTGGATTTTAGATCCTTTATAAAGAGTTCATATCTATCCCTAATACAAATGTTTTGTTGTTGTTTAAATTTGACTTCATCCAATATTAACATGGCAACATCAACTTTCTTTTATCTGGTGTTTAAGTTGGTATCTTGTGCTACCACCTGACTGTTAGCTCTTTAATGTCCTTATATACTGATGTGTTTACTGTGACTAAAAACTGATGGGTTGTTCTGTTTCATTTATACAGACAGTTTTTCTTGTAATTTCGGGTCGAGTCCATTTTTAGTCACCGTGATGAAGAATGTATTTGTACATGTTTCTGATACTTTACTATTATTACTATCTTGCTTTATGTGTGCACTGATTTTTCTGTGCTGTTTTTCTTGTTCTGATTTCTCTTTGGTGATGTCCATCTCCATGAGTCACAATCAACATTAATACGGCACTGGTGGGGTTTTTTGTTTGTTTGTTTGTTTGTTTGATCTTAGGTTAATTTTTTGGTGACTTGTTTTTTACTTAGAGGTTTTATTGTTGTTTGTGTTTGTGGGTTTGTTTCATTTAGGTACTCTAATTCCTTTCTTTGTGTGGTTTCCGATGAAATTTTCCTCGGCATTCCTAAACTAAAAATCTCTAAAATAAACACTCAGCCCTTTCCCTAAGAATACACAGATCGCAGAGCCCTGCCTCTCACCACTCCATTCCAGATTTCCCGCTACCTACACTCAACAGTGCAGCCCTCTCCCCTGTGCACCTCCACAGTTAGGCAGTATTATGTCAGGAAGCAGCGTGTACGCATCGTTACCTCTATGTTCACGGGTCCATTTGCAGATCTCTCGATTCCGTATTGTCCTTCTGGGGTCGTCCTTCTCAGATCATTTCCCGGCTTCTTGCAGCTCGCCCTTTGAAGGCTCTTAAGTGCGACAGGATGGTGACCAACCCGTAGTTACCTCCCGTGCTCCTCTCTGGGTGGCGGTTACTCCTCCATGTTTGTTTCACCCTCGTTTTGAAAGATCCTTTCGGGGGGAGGGGTGCCCCGTTCCAGGTGAGCAGTTATTTTCACTCAGCATTCTGAAGATGCTATTTCACTGGTTTCTCTTGTGTTGGGGGGAAACTCTCCTGGCCACTTTAATTGTATTTATTTTGCGGGTCATCTCTGTTTTCTCTCCATTGCTTTTAAGAGCTACTTTCTTATTACTTCCCCTGGGCTATGAATACATACGAATTTCTTTCTCTCATCCCTCCCCCACTCCTTGCAGCTCTGAACCCCCTTAGGCGTTATCCCTTGAACTGGTGTTGCTCCTTCCCTCTGCTTGTGAGGCTTCCGCTGGAGACACACCTTGCAGTTGGGACTTCCAGAGCTCCCACGGCCTGGCTGCTCGTCCGCCTGAGCTGAAGTCTGGGGAAGTATTGTTTTTGTAAGTTCTTTCCTCCAGTTCAGCTGTGTCGAATCAATCTGCTCTTTAACTCATTCTTTGGGCTTTAAACAAAAATGGTTTCAAGAATTCTAGGAGCAGCCTTTGAAGAGTTCCTGGGAAAATGCCCTTATCTTTCATTCCATTTTCCCCACAAACTTTTTGAAAGCCCCCCTTTATACGCTCTATTTCTAGAGGTTTTCCGGTTGGTTGTTTGTTTGAAACCTGTTTGGTTGTGCTTGATGATTTCTTGTTACTCATTCTTGTGTGTACGTCATCCTTTCTTTCTTTTTTTGAACGTTTCATCCATTGTGTTTTATCTTCTATGACTAGTAACTTTGCTCTCTGAAATCCTTGGGAGGCGAGTTCTAAGTTTGCAACCCACTGTATCTACAGAGTCTCAAGTCCCATGTGTGTGTGTGTATGTCTGTGTGGTCTTTCACGGTCTTGGTCTGTGGATGCCTAGGAGGCCCAAGGTGAACATGTTTCCCTCCAGAGGATAAGTGCTTGCTCTCCCTGAAGCTTGAGAGCCCACAGAACCAGTTCCCAGGTCCAGCCTAGGGACTTGGGAGTTCAACCCGCACATCCTGCTGAAGCCCTGGGGCTGGTCCCTGTCCTCAGGGGAGTCCCCCACTCACCGTCCGACTGGGGCTCATGGTGTCCACTCTCCTCTATCCCTCTCCTGAGTTAAACTTACCTCTCGTGATCCAAGAACCCACATGTAAACGGTTTGGGGTAGAATCTGCTGATTTTCCCACCAGACCGTGTAACTGATATGGCTCGACTCTCTAGACCTCTGTTCTGTGCCCTGTAAGACATACCCTGAGCCTCATCTGTCTCCTTGGCCTTTGACACCTGGCACACAGAGGAGAGATGTGCGTGCCGTGAGGGTCCCTTAGGGTACGTCCTATCCGGTTGGCCTGCCATCCACAGAATCTGTCCTGTAACCAGTGTGTCCAATCCACCAGCACACCCTGGCTCCCACAAGTCTCAGTGTCCTCGGCTCCCTGCCTTGGCATGCTGACTTTGTGGACCGCTGGGCTCACTGACCCCCTGCAGCCTCTGCCAAGTCCTGTGTGTCCCAAGCCTTCCTGAGTGCAGCAGCCCCTCCACCCCAGGCTTGCCATGCTCGTCCTTGGCTGGCCGGGGCACGGCTGCCAGGCCAACTGTTTACCTTGGGAGCACGGCCTCCTCTGTGGCAGCTTTTGCCAGGCCTGGAGCGAGGGCAGATTTATGAACTTGGTTATATAGTAATGCTGGAAGGCCCTGCCTGGCTAGCACCAATGTAAAGCCGGGCCTGTTTAGAAAAGCCTGCATTTAGGTGCCCGCATGCCAGCCTGATTTACAGGGTAGACCTCAGTCCAATTAGCAGTGACAGCCGTCTTTTAGCTGGAACCCAGCACCATCCAGGATGATGCCGACTTTCCAGGGCCTGCGTTGGGATAAAACATAAAACTCTAGGTGGAGGCTTGTAAAGCCGGGACTGTGTGTCAATGCAATGCAGTCTAAACTGGCTTGGTGATCAGCTTACATGTAAGCTGGGTGTGTGTGTGTGTGTGTGTGTGTGTGTGTGAGAGAGAGAGAGAGAGAGAGAGAGAGAGAGAGAGAGAGAGAGAGAGAGAGAGAGAGAGAGAAAGCGTCCCAAGGAGATCATTGGACAGAGGCACCTGGTTTCAGTCCAGCCTCACTACTGGGTTCTGTGTGACTTTAGGCAAGTGGGTTAGGTTCTCTGTGACTAAGTTCCTTCTGGCGAGTGGGGCGGGGCGGGAGGGACCTGGCAAAAGTGGACACCTCCCTCCCTTGTGGCACTCCACCTAGACACGCTATGGAGAACCCAGTGCAATGCCTGGCACACAGTAGGTGCTCAGGAGTGAGGGCGGATGTTGTTTCAGGCTGAAAAGGCACAGACTTCCTCCCTGGTTCTCTACCTAGCTGCCTGGGTGGGGGCTGGGCCAGGAGAGGGGCCGGGGCAGGATGAGCTGTGCTGTGTTGCCCAGGAAGGGTGCAGCACCCCATCACCACCATTTCTGTGAGGCCCTTGGAACAACCATCTTCTGAAAGCATCTTCTAAGGGCGCGACCACCCCAGGGCTCGGCACAGTACATGACTCTAGGTAGGAGGTCCGCAGGTGTGCACGAAGCACGCAGCAAAGGAATTGTCATCATACACCCATGGGCAAGGCCGGCGCCTGTTTCCAATCTTACCAGCCCCATCTTCCCTCCCCCTCCCCCTGTACTCCCTCTCTCTCTTCTGCAGCACCCTCTCTCACGGGCACAAGGAAGACCAGCAGATGGGGAGAGGACCAGGGGGAGAGGGCTTCAGCGCAGAGTGAGGACAGGCATTCTCTTGCCATTTTCAGTCCCTGGACAGGCGGCAGACCAGCTGACCTTGGGGGCCCTTCCTAGGCCGTTAGAGGTCAGGCGGGCACGGAGTGTGTCGTGGCCTGGAAAGGACTGGGGATCTGCTGGGACAAGACAGGTCTTGGAGCAGCCCACAGGGACCATGCAGCCATGTGCATCTCCCCCTCCCGGCTCCCCTGAGGTGGGGGTGGGGGCGGCGCGAGGGCAGGGCTCTGCACCTGGCCCGACCCAGCCACAGCCACAGCCACGGGTGTTGTCTCCAGAGGACAGAGGCCACATAACATCGAGGAATGGGTGGCTGTCTATACCTGAGGCCTGTGTTAGACACGGAACGGTGTGGGGGTGGGGTACAAGATGCTTCAGGAACGGGTCATATCTTTGGGGTCCCAGCCAGCTGAGCACAGGATGGCAGCTGGCTGAATCGGGGCTGGCACAAGGAGAGAGGAAGCCCATTCGAGGGCCTCGGCAAAGGAAGGCTATGTGGCCAGACAGCTCCTGGCCGCTGCGGTGTCAGACAGGGCTAAGGGACGAAGGAGAGGGGATGGTGGCCTAGGCAAGGACACTATGGTCCCCTCCGCTACGGGAAGGAGAGCATCCAGCCTTCAGGTCATTCTTTGAGAGGTGGTGTGGATCTTTCTGGATCATGCCACCTCCGGGCCTCGCCGAGCCTAGAAAAACTGCCTGGAGCAATGGTTCTCAACCTTCCAAGGCCCTGGCCCTTTAATACAGCTCCCCATGTTGTGATGAGCCCCCCAACCATAAAGTTATTTTCATTGATACTGCATCACTAATCTTGCCACTGTTATGAAGTGGGCGAAGGGTCGTTCGACCCCCAGGTTGAGAACTACTGACCTAGAGACAGGATACCTTTTCCATCCTGCACTCAGACAATGTCTGCTTCTGACCTCAGAGACCACGGGGGTGAGGGGCCCTCAAAGGAGGACCGTGTGCCCCTCAGTGGCCTGCTGGAAGGATGGCAGGAACAGGGCAGGTCTCCGGGAGTCCCACAGAGGTGGTGGCCCCGAGGGGCGTGTGGCAGGTGATGCCTGCATCTCTATGTCTCCCCTCACCTTTCCCCATTGTCCTCATGACCTGGAGACCAGGCCCCAACTCCGAAACAAAGTCACATGGGGAAGGGAGACGTTGCCTGCACCAGTGAGCTGCTTGGCCAGTCCTGGCTCCCCCCACCCGGAGCCGCTGTGTGCCCTTGGACAGGCCACTTCCTCTCTGAGCGCCGGTTCTCTAATCACAGTTTCTGACATAGGTAGACAGCCTGACACTCTACCTGGCACCTACCTCCTGCTAGTGTCCCCGCCGCCCAGGGCCATGGCGGATCAGTGCGATCCTCTGGACACTGAAGAAAGGGCTTGGACTTGGGTCCCAACTCCGCTGGAAATGGCTGTGTGTCTTCACATGGTTGCTCTACTGCTTCTGTCTCTGTTGCTTCCTGTGTCAGACAGAGTGGGTGCCATGCCTACCCTCTGCCCGGACTGCTCAGGTGAGCTGCCGAGTGTGAACATCCCACGAGACTCGGGTCGTGGAAGGGGCTGCAGTCAGATGGAATGCGTGTCCAGGTACAACAAGGAGGCCTCTCATGGCCCCCCGGACTCACTATGGGCTTCTCCTCGCTGGGGAGCAGCACCTGTAGTTGAGACCGCCTGGGCAGAGGCCAAGTGCTGGGGTATTGGAGCCGGAGGGTGGAGAGCTCTGGTGTCCCTTCTGTATGTCCAGGTAGACTAAAGAACAAATTCATAGATACTCTTAAGTTCAAGAAAGCTTTATATCAAAGGTCAGTTGTATATTGAGAAAACATATCAAATCCATAAGTCTGATATTAACCCATATAGCTGATGCTAGTCCATACATTTCTCTTCAGATTCATGCAGCACATGCAATGATGCTGAATGCAGGGAGATCACAGGCCAGTGGGTAGAAGGTCTTGTGGATCCAGTGGCAGTAGAAGCGTCTCTACATGCCTCCTCCAGCTCTCCTATTGCATATCTTCTTAGTAGGAAGCTGTAACGCGCACACACACACACAGTGAGAGCAAGAGAGAGAGACCCACATCCAAGGAGAAAAAGAAATTCCTTGAATTCTTATGAGAAAACCACACCCACAAGGAGGTACCATCACTCTGTGACCTGATCGACAGGCTAGATTCCAGCCCTGCAGATATTTATCAAGTTGACACGAAGCCATGTAACTACCACAGATACCTAGAGAGGTCTGATGCCTCGTCGGTTCCTAGAGAGGTGATTGAAGCCCATCTTCCTGAGCAGCCAGGCAGACCCTTGCTCTGGCCACAAGCCCCGCCCCACAGGGCCCACCCGTGTTTCCCACCCCACCGTAGGACCTCGACGTGGCCTACTCCCTCCACTGGCGTGCTTCTGCCCTAGAGCCAGGCATGACTGGAGCTTCTCTTTCTGGGGGTCACAGCCCAAAGCCATCTCTTCAGAGAGGTCTTCCCTAGCCACCCCAGTGATCAAGACCACCACATGCCCTCTGCTCCCCAGTCCCCCCCATCCCAACACGTGACCTCCATGAATACTGTCCCACGGCACATATGTGGCGCGCCGTCACCTTGTTTCTCTGCTGACTTGGCTGATATCTGTGCCATCCACTGCCATATGAGCGGTACAGGAGCGGAGACCATGAGTTTGTTCGTCACTGTGCCAACAAGCAGCCAGGATACTGCCTACAATCTCGTAAGCACTTAGCCAACAGATTGGATGGCTGGATGAGTGGACGATGGGCCATGGGTGAGTGGTCAGCTGGATCCGGGGTGCCTGGAGGGAGGGAGGCATAGAGGGAGGGGTGGTCTCAGCAGGTGTGTGAGCTGAGACAGGATGGTTCCTTGGTAGGATTATGGAGTGCAGTCCTGCCCCGAGACGGCACTTACTGGTGCACCCGGGTCCCGAGGCACAGCTGTGTTCATCAAGGCTCAGGGTGGGCTTGATGTGGAGCTGCCGGACGGACAGAGGGACCCAGGGTCAGACACCAGCTCTGCGTCAGCTGCGTTGAGTCCTGCTACCAGCTGAGGCCTTGACCAAGCGATTTCTTTCCTCTCAGTTCTGTCCACGTGTACCATGGCGACAGCACCAGCACCTGCCTCCGCGCTTAAGCCAGTTGCTCTGGGAGCTAGCGCAGCGCAGATTAGCACAATGAGCCAGATTAGCACAATGCACCCCACAGTTGACAGCGAGTGCTGCTTTTTTGCTTCATGTAAATGTTTCACAAATCCTTCCTCCTTGGCCTCTCGGGAGCCGGGGGTGCGGCTTGAACCACCAGCCTTGGCTACGGAGGAAGAGCATGTTAACTGGCCACCCAGGGGCTCCTTTGCTGTCGCCGAGGTCATTAGTCTCCGTCTGCCCAACCTCCAGGGCTGATTACCAAAATAAAAGCAGAGAGCCCTCGGCGGGGGCATCTCCTGGAGCGAGTCTCACGTGCAGCTGCCACCCCGGTCCAGCCAGATCCCCTCCTCCGGCCCCTAGCCTCCACGTGGGATGCAGGGGCCCTGGGGACCTGTCCTGGGAAGCATCTGAGTAGGATGAGAGGATGGAAGGCAAGGAGGGAATGTTTCTATTAGGCCACGGGAATGTTTGCTTTTCTTCTCCAAGAGCTGGTTGTGGTCATGTAAATCACCCCGGAGGAAAATCAGAGGGTCCCCCAACGCATCTGTTGGTTTTTAATATATAAAAAAAGAAAGACAAAGACAACAATCTTTGTGGTTGACTTAGAAGTATTTTAATCATCGATGAACAAGGGAAGGCTAAACTCCTGGAACAGGCAGGAACGCAGCCAGGGGGCCTGAGCAGGCAGGCTGGTGGGGGCTGTGGTGCAGAGTCTGCCCTACATGGGAGCAGCATGGGGTGCTTGCGTGAGAGCCCCCCCACCAACCTGGCTCCACGCCCATGGAGGACAGATGATCCACCCATAGAACTTCCAGGTGAAGGCATGGTGGGGCCTGGGGAGCTGGCAGGAGAGCCCCGTGGGCTGTGTCTTGGAGCATGGCAAGTGGGGCTGCCCGTGTGGCTCTGTGTTCAGCTCTGTGCGCATTTATGTGACTGGGGTGGGAGGCATGTGCCGTCTGACTGGGATGTGGATGACTGCTGAGTATATGTTTAAGGCTGTGATTGAAGTCTGTGTGGTTAGGGAGTTTTCTGGTTGGATGCAAATATGAATGAGTCTGTGTGGGTTGTGTGTGGGGTGGGAGGTGTTTATGCAGTTAGGTATCTATATATATACTGCGGATGTGGTTGGGGATGTAATCGACATTGTGTACACACAAACACCAACAGCCAGACGCCCCCTCACACTGCACTCAAACGCACATACACCCCCCCACCCCGCAAAGTCATGGAACACCCCACGCCCAGCACATGTGTCTGTGTCATGCTCTTAAACACACTCATCCAATAGATGTGCTGGGGTGTGTTTGGGTTGGTGAGCATGCATGTGTGCGAGTTGCAGAGTGTGTTTGCATGTGAGCCTAGCACTCGGTGGAGAGGTCATGGTATTTTTTGATAGTGTGGTTGGGTGTGGGGTGTGTGGGGGGTCTGTAGGATTGGGATCTGCGTGTATGTTTGGGAAGCATGTGAGAATCTGCTGTATGGAGGTGTGTGTGTATCGGCGGTGGGGATACACATGGGTGTGGAGTTAGGGGTGTGTTTAGGTGTGCAGTAAGGTATCTGGATATGGGTGTGTGGAGGCATTGGGGGGTGTTGGTGTATGGAGTGCTCACACTGACAGAGAGATGAGTCCCCAGGCTCAGCCCAGCCTGCTTGGAACTCAGAACCTTGAACCTCACTCTTTTTTTTGGGAGGGGGCATCACTGTCTCTGGTGGTCATGGGCGCTACCCAGTGCTACTCCTGAGAGCTGCTGCTGGGTTTGAACCGCCAAGCCCGCGGGCTACAGTCCCGCACTCAACCACTTAGGTCACCGGGTCTCAGCCCGAACCTCACTCTTTACTTCATCCTCAAACTAAGGACCACATGTTGTGCTGGAGAGGACCCCTAGGGAAGATGTCTTAGAGGAAATTCCATCAAACGGGGCCTGGAGATCAGAACACTGAGGTCAAAGGACATCCCAGCAAAGGGGCATTACCTCAAGCAAAGACCTGGAGGCAGGAGGACAGTGGTCCATCCCATGAAACAGTGGGAAAGAGGGGTTCCGGGCCAGACAGGGCAGAGGAAAGGGGGGCTTGGTGCCAAAACATGGAAGCTTTGAATGCCAGCCCAAGGAGTGGGGGCTTGATTCTGCAGGCAGATGGAGGGAGGAGATGGGAGTAAGGCTAGACTGAAGGGTGCCTCAACAGAAGCTCCAGCCGGGTGTTGTCCCTCCAGATTTTGCCAGGTGCTCAGACGCCTCCCTGAGGAAGATCACTGTGCTGCAGGGAACGATTTTATCTGGCCCTTCTCGCCAGACTCTATAAACCCCAAACTCATGGCCGCCGAGCCCATCCCGACCCCCAGCAACCAGACAGGACAGGCAAGGACTGGCCCTGGGCTTCTGAGCCTGGAACCCGAGACAGGTGGGGAGCTGCGTTCATCTGCCCTGGAGCAGCTGGTGCTGCCCAGATGCTGGCCTGTGCTTAGCAGCTCAGTGGACAACCACTGTGTCACCACCCTTCACCCACCAAGTGACGGGGAAGGACTATGCAAATGTGAGGTGCTTGGGACCCCCCTCCCCAAGGGCACTGTATGGCGTATGAGAATAAGGGACAGAACACTCATATAGGGTATCTATTGTTATCGGTGCTGTCAGGTTGGTTCGAACTCTTTGTACAACCCAAAACAACAGAAGCCCACCCAGTCGTGTGTGTGTGTGTGTGCGCGCGCACGGGGGTGGGGGGTGGAGTTGTAGAGAGAGAGAGAGATTTTTTCCTTTGAAGTGCAATTCTCAAGCATGGCATTCATTTTTGAACTGTGCTGGTTTGGTTGATGGTGGTTGGTTTAGAGGGCACATCGGGGAGTAGCCCTGTTTCAAGTTTGACAAGCCTCCCAGGCCACTAATCTCAGGAACTCCTCCAGCCCCCGTGGGTCCAGGGAGTCTAGATTCTTTGGGAACTTGACGTTCTGTTCCACACGTGTCCCCTGTATGTCAAGATTCACCTGTCATATCCCCGGTTCACTGACTGTCTTCTTGCATAAGGCTTTCGTCATGGCCAGCTTGACCTGGGTGCGTGTCAGAGGGCCATTGACGCTCTCCACTGCCCAGCTCCCGGGGGGAGACTTGCACCCCCTGGCGGATGGCTTTCTGAGAGGAAGCCCAGGATGCTCGCTTGTTAATGTGCCTATGGTCTGGGTGCTCTCGGGTGCTGACGCCTGAGAACACGCTCGTCCATTGCAGCAGGTGCACTCTGCAGCCAGGGTCTGCAATTCCTGATGGGAGAAAATCCCTTCCCACCCAGTTGGAGTATGTCTAACTGTGGCTCTGTTCTGAATGTAATCTAGCTGTGACCCCCCCCCCACCACCACCACCAAGGTTGGCAAAGGAGATGGAAAACCTTAGGGAGGCTCAACTGTGGCCCTGACCTCTGTCCTGAGATGCATTTCCCCTTGGAGTGGTCGCTTGTACTGCCAGCCCCACGCCTGACTCAGGAGACGCCTGCTTTGTGGCGGTGCTAGGGCCCAAGGGTGGGCATATAAGCCTCCATTAAGACTCCAAAGAGCCTATGTGATCACTTCCCAGTTATATGACCTGCACGGGGCCCTGCTGTCCATGACTCTCTCCTCATCTGTCACTCAGGAAGAGTAATGCCATAATAATAATTCTTCCCTCATGGGACTATTGTGAGGGTTAAAATACTTAATCAGCACATGAAATAGGCCTTGGCACATAGTAAGCACTCGATAAATGTTGGCTGTTGTGGTTTTAGCTAAAAAAAAAAAAAAGATTTTGCTTATGGGCATCCTATGTCTGATGAGGGTCTCGTCCTCAACAGAGTAAGAACTCTTACAGCTGTGATCAGAGGAGCCCCAGGGCTTGCCTTCTACTGTCCCTCCAGGTGGATCAACTCACCACCCGCTGGGTAGTAGCTGAACACTTCGCTGTTTGCACTGCTAGGGAATCATGTATCTGTTGCTGCCAGGCTCCTTCATGGTAGCCCTGTGAACAACACCGCCTGGTCCTGTGCCCTCCTCTCCAGGGTGCCGTTTGAGCCGACAGCCACAGCCCCCGTGCCAACGCCGCAGCTCACCCAGGGTCTTCCTCGAGTTCTCTGGCCTTCCACGTTATCCAGGAAGGACTGGTCTCTTCTGGTACTATACCCGCAGTGCTTGAGAACCCTCTCCCCATCCTCGCTTCTAAGGAGCGTTCTGGGTGTACTTTCTCCGAGACAGACTGGTTGGTTCCTTAAGCAGTTCCTGGTCCCTTCAGTAAGTTTCCCCAGCACCATCATTCGAATGCAGTGATTCTCCCGCCCTCTTTCACAGTCACACGAGGCGAGGGACAGGACCAGGGCTGGGTCAGGCGGCTCACTGTAGTCCTCCAAGTCCTCTGAGTGACACCCTTCCCCTTCACCACCTGAGAGGTCTCATGCAATCAACCTCCCCGATATGGTGCCTTGTTTGGTCTCTTGACGGCCGCGTCCATGAGCCTTGATTGCGGAGCCCAGCAAGAATAACTTCTTGACAACTCTGATCTTTCTCCACTGGCATGACGTTGTGACCCGGGGGTCTAGTTGTGAGGGTTTTTGTTCTCTTTACTTTGAGTTTAATTCCCAGTGAAGGCCACAACCCTTGATCTGCAGCAAGCGCAGTAAGGAAGGCCTCCTGCCTTCCAGTGGGCAGGACTGTGGCGTCAGCAGCTCACAGGTGGTTCGTAAGCCTTCCTCGCATCCCGATGCCGCATTCTTCATCTCGCCCTGTCTCTGCGATGACTTTATCAGCATACAGACTGAATAAGCACGGTGCGGAGTGACAACCCGACGCACATCCTTCCTCATTGTAAACCCCGCAGTAGTCCCTTGTCTGTTCCAATGACCTCCTCCTGATCCCTGCACAGGATGTGTGCACACGCACATGTCCCGGTTTTAAAATAGGTAAATTATTTGAAGAGTCATGTCTCCGCAACTCCTGCGACATGTGTTCCCCAAAACCAGCCCCGTGATGCTGGTGACATTGAAGTTCAGCAGCACGGTCATGGGGCGGGAGGCTGAGCTGGTCTCATGCTTGCCTGTAAGCCGTGTCACAGGCTGAGCTGAGGACGGGGGTCTGCCCCAGATGAGGGTCCACCTACGTGAAACCCTTCTCCCTTGGGCCTAACTTCTCCGAGAGCCCCACACCTAGCCTCATGATGCCAGCTGCAGCAGGCCAGGCGATGGTACAGGCTCCCTTAGTGCTGCACAAAGAGACCTGGTTCTCCCATCAGAGGGACACACAAAGCAGGCCCTTTGGGAGGAGGGATGAGGTCAGAGTCTTGGGAAGGTGTGAGCCAGGGGTGGCTCAGAATTCTCCCATCTAAGTCCTGCCTTTAGGGGCTGGGGAGCACATTTGATGGAGTGTCTTGGAGATGACCTTCAGCCCCTCCCCCTTCCTTTTACAGATGGGGAAACCGAGGCCAGAGAGGTGAAGGAGGTGGTATAGTGAGGAAGAGGAAGTGCCTTGGGACTCCTGGGTGGCAGGGGTAAGAGTGGTTCTTTAAAATGTACAGTGGTCCAGCAGAGCTGGGGTCCAGCTGGAGCTGGGCAAAAGGAGCCATGTGGTCTGTGAGTCTTCTGCACACTGACTGTACACTGACTGCAGGGACGCAGGGAGCATGGCAAAGCACAGACCCTCGCTGCCTGCTCAGAGCGAGCTGTACGGCGGCCTCTTGGCTCCGCCCTAGCTCTTTAGTAGACTGACTAGATAGCACGTGTCCCTTGGATGCGCCACCACATTCATGGATCTATTACAGCAATAGTATACACATGGACAAATACCCTCTGTTGGACCGCTGTGCCTGTAAGTACATGTGTGTACTGTATGTGTATATGTGTGTGCATATGGATGTATATGTGTATATGTGCTTGTATATACTGTGTATTTTATATATGATATGCGTGTATATATGGATGTCTATATGTGTGTTTGCCTGTATATGTGAGTGTAGGTGTGTATACAACTGTGTGTGTGTGCATGTGTGTGTACTCCCACTCCCCTTTCCCCCCCTGCTCCGCCCACACGCACACTCATGCATCTACTTGTAGATCTCCGGTATTGCAGGATTGCTGATGGCGGTGTGGCCAATCAGCATTTGGAAACCACCGGTCTTTCTACTCCCTATAACAGTCACGGACTCAGACACTCACTGGGCCAGTTCCCCGGCCTTCTTGGTCGTCGTGAGTCGGCGTCGACTGATGGCAGTGAGGTTGGCCTTGATTTGTATTCCACAAGATTCATCTCGGGGCCCTTCCCTCCTGTTTGCTCCTGTGTCCCCACTGCCTTCGTCATGTTTGGCCAATCGCCACCTTACTGTGTCTCCCCTTCACCCGATTCATGCGTGCGTCATGAATCCAGCCAGTCATCACTCCCCCTCCCCCTCCACGCCGGATCACCACCCAGACACGGTTCCTTTCATGTGAGAAAGCCTTTTCTTGATGTCGTGCAGTTGCGGGCTAAGTACATGGTCTCTTGTGATTGACTAATTTTGTCAGCATCTTGTTGTTCACGTTCTTCCGCAGTGTGAAGGGCGTCACGGAGCGGTCACTACTCTTGACCATGGGGTAGTAGTACTTCCTTCTCTGTGCGGCATGGAGTCATCATTACTCTTCACCACTGGGTAGCGGTGCTCCCTTCTCTGTGCTTCCCGGGGCCAGCGTGACTCTTGGGTATTGGCAGCAGGTGCTTCCTTCACTGTCACGCGTCACGCGGTAGTCATTGCTCTGGAGAACTGGGTAGTAGTGCTCCCTTCTCTGTGCGTTACCGAGCCATCACGACTCTTGACCACTGGGTGACAGTGCTTCCTCCCCTGTGTGTGCACCATTGCTTTGTGTCCACGTGCCGTGATGGCGTTTGGGGCAGTTCCTATCTCTCTGCCTTGGAGAGCTGGGCCACACTGCATCGGGTGCACCTCTATCAAACCGCCTCGTGGCTCTTATTTCTCTGGGACGTGCACCCAGGCGAGGGCCTCCTGGGTCATTCCTCCTTACAACTCCTTAAGGAAGCGCTCTGTTATTTCCCACAGCGGCTGTCCTGTCTCAGCCCCACCAGCAGTGCATGAGGGATGGCCGTCATTGCCTTGGGGGATGGATGCCCAACCTAGACTGTCTCCCGGGAAAGGCATGGTGGGGAAGTAGAATGTGTCGGGCCCAGCCCGAGTGTGGCTCACCAAGTCTGCGTTCCAGATTGTAGCCTCTTCCGAGGAGGATGAGAACCCGTTGTGTTGCAGCCAGCTGGTGCACTTCACGGTGTCGGCCCTTCTGGCCCCAGCCTTGCGCGGCCTGCAGGGCGCCCGGAAGCGCCTCTGCCAGGGGCTCCGTTTGCCCGGGGGGTTCCCTGCCTGTGCCAGAGTCTGAGAAATGCATGAGTGGGCAGTGGACCACGCTGGGGCCCTGAGTTTGAGGGCCAGCCCTGCACTGACACTAGAGACCAGGGTGCCCCCGTGTGGACCTCCTGTTGTTTACCAAGAGCAGCTGCTCCTGCTCTCCTAGATGGGAGGAGGAGCGTGGCCTAGGGCCTGAAGGTAGCTGGACACTGGCTGGAAGTCTGGAGACCTGGCTTCCTGTCTTGACACCTTCATTGACTTGCTGGGCTTTGGGTCAAGCTCCCCCTTCCCCATGGGTCACACGGATGGATTCTTCTGAAGTCCCCTCCACCCAGACCTTTCATAGTTTCTTAAAAGCCTGTTTCCATAGATGAGGGAAGCACAGAGACCCATACCTATCAGGCTTTGTCCCCTGAGTTGAGACAGGGAAGGGGAGCACTGGGGCTCCCTCCCCACCCCCACCTTCTCCTTCCCCCCACCTTCTCCTTCATGGTATTGCTGCACCCATAACTATTTCTGAGGGGTTTGTCTGTCCTTAATCCCCTCTTACCTGTACCAGTGCACGTGCTCTGATCTAGCTGGATCTAGCTCAGATCTGTCAGGTAGAACTGGGGTCATGATGGGGGGGGGGGGAAGACATTGAAGAACTAGAGGAATGCTGTAGGGTTTGCTGGTGCTATACTAGCAGGAGCACTGTACTACAAGGAAGGGAAGGTCCGTCTCTTCCTTGCGACCCTTCTGTGTATGAGGGGTGTCTAATTGTCTACAGATGGGCTTTGGGTCTCCAACCCCCTCGTTTTCATCGATATGATTGTCGTTCGGGGTCTTCTGATGCCTGAGACCAGGTCCTGTGGACACCTTGTGGTCCCATGGGCTCATGGCGGCCCTGAAGCTCACAGCAGAACTGTCAGTGAAGTTCTGAAAATTCAAGGGCATTCTGAAGGTGAGCTGATGCGCTGAGACCGCTGACCTTCTGCTTAGCCAGGCCGTGCCTAACGCCTCACCCCCACGTAGAGAGGGTAGGGTTTACACGCCCTCTTTGGGGGAGACACAGCTTGATCCCGTTTCAGTTCCATCTACATTCAGGCCTGTCTTGAGCCCCCAAGTGATTGGGGGCCCTAGTATCATTTCTTGTTTCGTCCTTCCAATGCTCTTGCCAGGAAGGTGTGTTAGCTTTGTCCTTTAGGAGACAGCTCCTCAGCCTGAGGCTTCTCACCCCAGGGTTCCCAGCACAAACTCACCCTCTGGTGGGTCCTCGGAGAGAAAGCCGAAGCTGTCTGCTCCCACCCTCAGGGCGCCGATGTAGGGTCACTGTGAGTCAGAGTTAATTTTACCCAATGCTAGTGGGGTCACTGCAGAGCCAGAGAGGTTCAGTCCCATCCTGAAAGACACAAGCCAAGAAGCAGCAGAGCTGGGACTTGAACCCACGGCCGCCTGACCTAAAGCCCACACTTAAAGCTGGCTCTGGCGTGTCCCCGAGCGGCCCACGGGAGAGAAGGGTGCTGAAGGAATATGCACTTCTCGGCGGGTGGACGGCTGGGGCTGCTGCTGGAGAGGACAGCACAGCCCGGCCCTGCTGCATCCAGGCCTGTGGCTCCGGCTTGCCTGGGGCTCCTGCGCCTGCAGCGAGGCGGGCTGTCACCACTGTCGGCCACTCAGAGACGCCGGGGCCAGCACTGGCCACCATATGTGTGACCACAGCTGGGTGACGTCGCCCGACGCGGGGTGGTCCAGTGAGTCCCTCGGGGCATGTGTTGGCCTAAACACACACTGACCTCATCCAGCACATCACCCCAGTCCCCTGGACAGTCACCGGCCTCCTCGATCGTGAATCACTCCAGGGCCCTGGTGTTGCTGAATAAGGAAACCAAGCTCAGGGGACGCCATTGCCTGCTCACCAGGGATGGAGCAAGGGCTGGGCCCCAGCGTGGTAGGGTCCCCAGTTCAGTGGCCCGACAAAGACTCCCTCACCCAAAGTGACACGCAGCACTCCGAGGAAGGTCCAGCACCTGTCCCTGGGTTCTCAGTGAGAGCATCGCCCATCACAGCCAGGCAGAATGGTATAAAATATATAGGCATTAAAGAAACAGACACTGCCCTGGGGTTGATGGTGACTCACGGCGACCCCCAAGGACAGGGTGGAACTTCTGTATTTCTGAGACGGTCACCCTGTACGGGAGTGGAGGCCCGTCCCTCTCCCATAACACACGTGACTGTGAATAGCAGTAGGCTGTGGAAGACAAGAACCTGGAGAAGGTTACTTCGGCGGCCTCGTTCAGAAGTAACCGCGGTGGAACCTGGGAGAGCCATGGTCCGAGGGCTGTTTCTGTGCAGACGCCATTGACCCTGGATGAGCTGCCGTCCTCGGGAAGGCACCCTCTGTTCTGTCCAGGCAGTGCGTTCGCTGAGTGAGGGGATGAGTGCACAGTGAAGCAGTAAACCCAGAGGTCCATCCATCCTGGGGGCTGTGCACTGAGAAATAGGAAAGCACGTCAAAAATCCAAGACGGTCTCCCCCCAAGGGCAAAAGGGTTTATCTGAGATAAACCCCCAATAGAAACAAACAAAAGCAAAAAAAAAAAAAAAAAAAAGTACAGCTCAGGCCCCACCTGTATTGGAAGGGGGTGGGGATCGAATGACACGTGTTAACTGTTCAAGTCAGGCTTACTATTTTGATCTCCTGTTGTCATGTCTCCAATACACTCTGCTTGGGAGCACTTCCCTCCCATCCCTGTCTTAGGGGTAAGGGAGCTCACCGAGGATTATTCCCTGGGTAGACCCCACAGATGTGTCGGGGGCTCCCCCTGTCATCCAGAACCTTCTGCAAGCCAGCATCTCACAGTTTAAGCTCTGCTACTGTCCCCTCCTTCAGCTTTGGATTATAGCATGGACAATCCTTTGGTCGGGGTTGTTGGCGTGCTTCTTCCATGTGGACTGTGTTGGCATCTTGCTTCAGTGGCTGCCCGCTCAGAAACATTGAGGCTGTAAGGGTGCACGGGAGCAGAAGTCCTCATCCTTTTCCCCGAGGAGCCGCTGGTGGGTTCAAACGTCTGCCCTTGCGGTGAGAAGCCCTGTGTGCAGTCCACTATGAACTCCTGGGAACCCAGTGCTCCGTGTCCCCGGAGCCTGGCAGAGGGAGAAGGGCCTGAAGAAGCCAGCGAAAGCTCGGAGGGCCCTGGCGTTCAGACGGTGGGAGATGGGAGGCTGCTGGCTGGGGGCTTAAGGGGGATGGGGTACCACCCCTGGTTTTCAACAGGGATGAGCATAGACTTGCCATTTAGGAATCTCTCTAGCTGTGGGCTGGGTGATGGATGGGGAAACAGAGGCCAAGGTGGAGGCAGGAGGCGGGGTGGGGTGGGGGGTGACAGCATGACACTGGAACTGACTGGAGTCGCCCTGGGCCCCAGCCCCACCCGGCTCTGGGGTTTGGAGTCATCTCTCAGTCCGCGGCCCCCCGCTGGCAGCCACCACGGCCCTGGCGGGGACCCCAGTGCAAAGTGGTGATTTATTTTCTGTGAATTATTGGTGCCCAAGTCCGCGCCGCGCAGCTCAGCACAATGGCATCCTTCTCCCTTTGTCCTCCTCGGCTTTAGAAGCCAGCGCGAGATGTTTTCATTTTACACGATTTCTGACATCACACTAACGAGCTCCAGGCGCACCCCTGCGCCGGGCAGTGCCGCCTCGCCGAGCCAGGCCCCTCTGTGGGGCTGTGCTCCCAGGAAGTCCTCCTGCCACGCCCTGCAGGCTCCACCAAGTCCCTAGCGTGGAGGGTGTTTCCCAGGGAGATACCCATTTGGGGGGTGGTCCCTGAAATTATGCTTCTTGTTCTCCTGTGTGGGGACGATGGGGTTTTCACTCCATGAGAGCAGGGTGGACTGCTTGGCCCAGCTTCCCTTCCAGGCCCCAGAAGCAGGTGAGGGCCAGGCCACCGGCAGACCCTTCCAAGCCTGCCTGCCTGTGCTGGGATGAGCAGCTGGAGAATCTGTGTTTGGGCTGACAACGGCCTTCCAGGAGCTGGAGCCAGGCATCAGGGCTGGTCTGGTGGGTCTGATGGTTCCCGGGGAATTTGAACGTCTGACCTGGGCTCATCTGCGGCCCCACCCAGGCTCCTGCTGTTCCGGTTTGGGGGTCGCATGGAAACGCTCAGTGCTTTGCTTCTCATGAGTTCTTTCCCGTGATTCCTGTTTGTTTGCAAATCTGCCCCGAAATAAGCACAGCCAGACCGTGCCCGTGGGTGCCCAGGGTGGCCAAGCTTCACCCGGCCAACCATGGGCATGTTGCCAGGGAGGCGAGTGCCTGGAGAAGGGCATCAAGATGGGTCGAGCCGAGGGGCAGCGCGAAAGAGGAAGGGCCTGCAACGGACGGGCACAGTGGGCACAACCATGGGCTCAGACACGAGCACCGTTGTGAGACGGCGCAGGAGCGGGCAGAGCTTCCTTCTGCTGTCCAGGGGGCTGTTTGGAATGGAAATGGACGCGGCAGCCCCTGGTGGAGAAGAGGGGCAGGGTCTGCTGGCGCTGCAGAGAATCTGCTACTGATCCACTGCGATGCCCCGGCAGGGCGAGGCATCGGCTCTGGCCTGGGACAGCGAGTGAGGAAATGAAGGAGTGATTGGTGGATGGACAGATGAATGAATGAATGAATGAATGAATGAATTTGCAGGCTGCTCGAGCCGTGCCATCAGTCAGGCCAAGCTTTCAGACCCTGTGCCCAGGCTGCCTTCCCGGCAGGAGGAGTCCTGGCCGCTGTCTCGTCTCAGATGCTCTGCCCTCTGTCGCCTGGGTCTCAGCGTCTCTGTCGACGCAGGGGCCTGGGCACAGCCTCCTCTCCAGCCGGGCCTGACTTCACAGCCCCGAGGGGCGGGGGTGCTGGGCAGCGAGACCCCGGGGGTGGGAGCGTCTGACATCCTCGAGTGGCCGTTAATGCTCTGTGCCGCCGCCACAGAAGTGGTCTTCCAAAGGTGCCGGTGGGGTGCCTGAAGTAGGCATCTGGAGGCCCCCAGAGCTGAGGCTGTGGGATGGGGAGCCAACCAGGGCAGGGCTGTGACCGTCCCAGGCCACCCCGCACTCTCTCGCCGCTGGGCTCTGTTCGAGACTGCCCCCCAGCCCCGTACGAGAGGACCACAGACCACCGGCCCCCTGGGCTGCGCTGGAGACCAGACAAGAAGCAGTGTCTACAGCCTAGCTCCCCTGGGGGAGTCTCCTCCTGCTCCCTCGTCCAGCCCATGTGTGAGCAAAAGGAACTAACCAATCCCTTCAGAGCTCACTGTCTTTCTTGAGCCAGGTGGTCTCAGACCACGCCCCCACCTTTCCCTGTAAAGGCTCACATTCCACCAACCCAGCATCCATTCCCACACTGGCTCCCCGCTGCTGCACTGTCCAGCAGCCTGCTCATCTTGGTCACCTGACTTCTGTCCCCTGGAAAAGCTGCCTGCAGCCTCGACCCCGCCCCTTGTCCCCGCTGCTCTCCACCCCGCCCACCCAGGGTCCCCTCCCAGCATGTCTTCCAGCAGCAAGCACAGGAAAGGATGCTCCTGGCCCCACAAGCCTCCACCCCACCTAACCCTGGGGAAAGACAGACAGCCTTGACACAGCAGCTCCCTCCCCACCCAGCAGGCCTCTCACCCGCTGCCTGTTTCTTCTCCCGCAGGGAAGGTGCCCTGACCAGACTGTGGGGAAGGGGAGGGGGGGCAGGAGGTGTATTCAAAGCAGGGAAATCTGAAATGCTCACCGCACCTGACTCACCTCTGTCAGGAACCCACCCACAGCTGCACAGCCTTCTGCTTAATCCTGAGAGAGCGACCGTGGACGCTGCACAGACCCAGCTGACCGACGAGGAAACCCGAGGCCCAGGAGGGAAGGGGGCACTTCCCGAGGGTGACCCAGACCTGGCGGATCTAGCCCTGAGGTCTTTCCCATGGAGAAGGATCCTATTGGGCAGTCCTTGCGGTCGGTTGGTCGGTCAGTGAGGCCGTGGGGGAGAAGTGGCCGGGGCTGTCGACTGAGGCGAGGGGCCTGGGCAAAGACCTCTGAGCTGTGCACTTGGGCTCACTCCCTCCCACAGCTCCCAGCTGGACACAGCATCAGGCACGGTGCGCACTGCCCGCCAGCTGAGTCCCACTCCTGGAGGCCCTGGAGGATAGGCTGGAACTGTCCCTGGGGCTTCTGGGAATGGAAAGCCTCATCTGTCTTTCAAGATGCAGCCCGTGGTTTCGAACTGCTGACCTGGCAGCACAGACCCACTACTTTACTGGGGCTCCTATCAAGGAGAGTTGGAGGTACTTGTTATGTGTGAGTGTTAGCCCATGTTTAATTCTCACAGCCCAGCCTCAGACAGATGGAGACACACACAGGGCGTTTAAACTCCCCACTGTCAGCTTTCAGAGCCCTCTACCCTCCCCCCGGGCCCCCTCCCTTTAGCCAATGTTCTCCTTTTAAACTCTTACCCAAAAGAGCTCTGGAAAGAGCAGGCCAGTGTTGACCGCGACAGTCCCTGCACCAGTGGGTCAGCACAGAGACTCTGTCCGTCCATCCGTTCTGCCTGCCCCTCCCGGCCGCTGGGACGTGGTGGAGCGGGTGGGGCGGTGCCCTGTGGCTGGCATCCAGCCAGCACCAAGGTCTGCCTCCAGGTCGCGTTGGCTTCTCCTCCGTCCACAATGGGGCTCCTGTTTGGAAACGCGTCCTGGCTTTAGTGCTCCTCCCTTCGCTAGGTCCAGTTGGTGCACACACAGGGCTGGTCTCCTGGGTCTGGTGGTCACCTGCTCTCCCTGGGCGCCCACCACGCTCTGGGGTCCTGCGGTGGTGGGAGGGGACAGCGTAGTCACATGGGCCCATCACAGATGCAGGGAACCTCTCGGCAGGTACGTGGCAATGGTGTAGCACTTGGAGTGATAGGGAGACGCTAAGAGGGGTCAACCCAGCCTGTCGATCACTGGTCCCGGGAACGGGCTCCCACCTAGTGTCAGAGCACTGGCTCTCTGCAGGAAGTGGCCCTGGGAACCATCGGGCCTCCTCCGAGCAGCCCCGAGGAACAAGGGTTCCCCAGCCCCTGCCTACACATGCCCAGGGGCTCATCCTCACACAGCGTAGAGGATGGAACGCCCACTGCTACTTCCCCTCGGCTCCCCCAGCCCTGCCGGGCCTTGCTCTCGGCTGACTGCACACCCCAGCCCCTCGCTGGCTGCTTCTGAACACTATCCACCCCTCCCCTTGCCCTAGCCCAGCAGCCCCTTCTCACACGGTGGTTGGGCAGAATCCCAGGGGTCGGGGGGGACCTGAGACTCACCCACCCAGGACTTCAGAGAGGGACTATTGCATCTTACATGAGGGAGCTTCAAAATTTTTTTTGAAAAGCATGAAATGAAGAGATAGCGGACTTTCCCCACAGACTTTGTAAGGCCCCTCAAACATCTATGCGGAGTCCTGGCTTTGTTTCAGGAGCAGGGAGGGTGTGGGGTGTGGGGTGCATGTCCTTCCTCCCCAGACAACCCCTGGGTAACAATAATGGGGAGGGGGGCTGATATTGAGAAGCTGCCACCTGTGTGGCCTGGTTTGCCCGTCCAGGTCACATCCAGCCCCCCTGCCCCTCCTGGAAAGCAGGGCCTAACAGTCAGGTGTCCTCAGGGCAGTGAAGCCCCAAATGGCAAGTCACTCTTCTCAGGTCACACGGTGACCTCTGGTGGAACCTGGGCTGATCATGACCCATGTCATGTTTCTTCTTGGAATTAGTGGGAGATGATCCCCACAGGGACCCTGAGACCTAACACAGCCTTTGACTGGGGGACTGCCCCTTATAGACTCTGGGGCTCCCCAGCAGCAGCAGAAAGAGGCACTAAACCAGCCCCGACTGCTGAGCAGTTTGGGGGGGGGGGTGAGCGTTATGGACTCTCTGTGGTCCTTGCTCCTCCCTGACCAGCCCCCTCCAGTCTCAGAGATCAGGGGTGCAGCCCCCCCAAGTCCCTGCCTGGCTGTGGACCCTGGATCTTCGGGTAGTTGTCCTGCAGTGTGTCCAGTCAGCCTTCCTTCCTGGACGAGCCCCTGCAGGCACTTCCAGCACCAAGCCTGGTCTCGGAGCGTGCTGGCGGTGGTGGACAGGGGTCATTCGGGACCCTGAGGTCTGAGCCGTGCAGGGAGGATGGGCAGGCAAGTAGACCCGTACTGTGCTTGGGCCAGGGGCTGGATCAGGGCTGGGGCAGGCCAGGGGAGGGGAAGGCATGTCAGTCTAGAGGGGTCAGCAGGGCCAGAAGGGTGGCCTGAGGCCTTGTTGGCAGTGTAGTGCACCTTCCCCTAGCCAGGCCAACACAGCATCTCTGGGGAAGGGGAC